>PVIC010002124.1:0-81433 GCA_004025085.1 Thryonomys swinderianus
AAAAATATACAAACTTTTATTTAGTGGGATTTAAGGATAGGAAACTGAAAAAGCCACAATTCTAAATAAGTCTATTAATATTAAAATGGAAGCAGGAAATATTTTAAGCCATTGACCTTGGACTAAAATCCCCTGGGAATCACCTAAATGAATACAATGTCTATCTAGGGACCTCACCTGGACAACAGTATTTTCAAAAAGATTACCAAGTAGGACTGGAAATTTAGCTCAGTGATTCCAGTGCCTACCTAGCAAGCACAAGGTCTCTGGTTCGATCCCCAATTATCACATACAACAATACCGGGCATGGTGACCCACCAGCAATCAGCACCACATAACACAGTGCCAGGCGTGATGGCTCACACCTGTAATCCTAGCACTCAGGAGGTACAGGCGAGAGGATTGCTGAGTTCAAGGTTTGCCTAGGCTACATAGTAAAAGTTTACCACATAATTTTAGTGAGTATCCCGTGTACAGTATCACTGAGCAAGGCTCTTCGTAATTGATTTATCTAAAATATTTATTAAACCAAGCATGATATCACTTAAATTGAAAAAAGGCATTACAAATGTTTATTTTATAATGAAAGTGAGTCAGATAGCAGACTGAATGAGATTTCATTCATTGGGAAGGATTATTTAGAGTGAAGTTCATTGTAAAATGGCATCGTTAAGAACTCACTGTGCTAAAGAATTTGTTCTAATTTCGTTCTGAGAAGGAGACCATGGAGGAGTAACAAGTAAAGATGGCTGGGAGAAATTGGGACTCAGTCTGTGCTTCTAAGTGTGGAGCTGTAGGAGCCAACCCCCAAGAGGACTTCCAATAAGACCCGCCTCTTGGCATTGACATTCTTGTGGTTTTCATCTTGTTCCTCTCTCCTTCTTAAACACCCCCCCCCCACCATTAATAACTCTAGAGGGAGCCACTTGTGAGGCTACTTAGGCTTCTTGTACAGAAACTCATGTGGTGAGGATTGGAGGCTTTGGCCAACAGCCAATAATCATTGGAGTGTGCTTGTAAAGGGATTCTTGCAAACCAGTCAGTCTTGAGACGAATGTAACATTCTCTGAGGATGGGTAAGGATGATGATATAGATCACTGAAGATACTTAAAGCATACTAAACTGTGAGAGGGACCATGGAATTGTTGGCTGTTTATTTCTTACAGCTTTGTATTTTTTCAAAACACAATAATTCAAATATAGAATGGAAAAATATTGTGGCAAATGTTTAAGTTGGTCCAGCTCCTTGAAAGAAGGAGTTTATGAGGTGAGATTTATCAGTCACTGGAAAATACTGACACCAACAGACGTTTACATACCATAGACCAATAATAGCCATTCTCTAAACCATCTATGTATGGATTAGAGAGAAAGCAAAATCCCTTTCTTTACTAAGACTTCATTTCTAAAACCAGTTCATGTTCGTTTTAAATGTATTTACAAAAATTAGCAAATTAACAGTCATTGTATCATATACTCTCACACAGTCACTTATTTCCTACAAATCATATAGATACTAAATTGAAACTCCAAGGGCTTAGTACAGTTTTCATTTTTTTCATGGTGGTATAAAAACAGCAGGAAAGAATTTTATGAATGAAAATTCACCTGGTTTAAGTACAAGCTCATAGCTTTCTTTAAGCTGTCAGAATGTTTTCCTAAGGAATTTTGCCTTAGGCAAGTGTCTGCTTTTAGAATAAATCAGACAAACTCAATTTATCATTGTTTTGCTTTCGGCTTGTTGTTTATTTTGGAAGTAAAACTTAAAATCAAGAGTTGGGTTTAGGGGTAACATGAAGGAAATTGTGCCGACCCTGCAGAGTTTGCATGAACCAACCTCAGGGAATAATTAATTTGTGATTTGTGCATAGTTCTTCAAAAAAGCAGATAAAGACTGTTTTCATTTTAAAACATCAGAAAAATAGGGTTTTCTTTCCTTTTAACTGAGCATCGTAGTATCACACAGTAATGCTTCTATTGCATTTGTCTTTCTACCACTGTCCTCCCTCCCCATTTCTCTTGTCTCTGTCTCTCTCTCATATATGTATAGTATGTATACCCCACAACATGGTTGTTACTATAGAACTGTGATTATTCACTATCTACTAGACAGACACCTCATGAAAGACTGTGAGCCAGAATAACTCAGGCCAAGAGTACATAGAAGACAACACATTGGGAAGAGAAAAATGAAGAAGGGAATGAAGTGGGGCTGAAATGCTACACTGTGATATTTTAGCTGGAAATACAGGCATGTTCATTAAGAATTGTGTGGAGATGCTTCGGCAGCACACAGACTAAAAAAGAATTGTGTAGAGTAAGGAAGATGACCTAGATCACTGAGGGCACTTAAAAAACATACTGAACTGTAAGAGAGACAATAATTAATATTCTTCAACATTTAGTATCCTTCTTTTTGTCCAGTGCAAATTTTTTCTTTTCATTTTAATCCTTGGACCCTCTCTCTCTCTCTCTCTCTCTCTCTCTCTCTCTCTCTCTCTCTCTCTCTCTCATAAAAAATAATATACCCAAACAGCAAAAAGACACATACAAAAAGCCCTATTTGGGGGCTGGGAGTATAGCTCAGTGGGAAAGGGCGGGCTTAACATGTATGAGGCCCTGGGTTTGACCCCAGAGCCAAAAATGAAAGCCTGGAAAAAAAATTTCTTGTGATCTCAGACCTCCAGTTTCCTAATCTTTAGTCCCCTTATTATATGTTTCACATTTTCTCTCAAACCAGACTGTACATAAACAAACTTTCTCTTTTCCTGTACAAGTTGAAGTATGCTATATTATACCATGATTTCAATATTTTAAACTTAACTTTCCATTTTTATCTTAACAGTATAGAAATAATCTCTTACCTGCAGATGCCTCTTAGTATTCTACTATATGTGGTCTTTTGAATAATTTACTTAATCATTTCTATATTGACACACATCTAGGCTATTTAAAATTTTTTGGCTATTTCTTTAACCTATTACATTGTCTAGTCCCCTTTTGAGCAATATAAAATTGTTCTTACTTTTTAATAAGGATATTTTTACTTTTTCAACATTATGTAAGATTCTGGCTTTTGGCCTTAGATAGATAGACAACCTTGTTAAGAGAATATCCATTTATTATTTTGTTAATGAGTTTTAAAAAACAAGATTGGCCAGTGTACTTTCTGGTATCTTTGGAAATATCTTGTAGGTCCATTTTCTTCTTTGATTTATTAATCGGTGAATGTATATTAACAAACTTCACAGAATCAATTCATCTCTAGGATGAATGTAGATGATACTGAATGCCATTCAGGTATATGACATATATTATTGTTTGTTTGTTTGTTTGTTTTTGAGATCTTGCTTTATAGTTTAGGCTGGCCCTGAGCTCATTATTAGCCCAGGCAAGGCTCGAACTGATAGCACTCCTCCTGCTTCTGCCTCCCGAGTGCTGAAATTACAGTCATGAGCCACCATGCCCAGCATTGTAGTGTATGGTACTGATTGCCGGTGGGTGTGAGTCACCATGCGTGGTATGTAATTATGGGTATCAAACTCAGGACCTTTAGCTTGCTAGGCAGGCGCCAGAACCACTGAGCTAAATCTCTGGCCCAACATATATTATTCTTTATTTTTCACCCTAAACAGTTATTTGTCATTTTAAATCCCTTATGAGTATTATTTTATTAACTGCATAATTTTCCACCTAGCAAATGTATTATCATTTTAAAAAATTATTATTACAATGATGAGTATTGATTGTATTTGCATTTAAAGCTATTCTAAGTACCATGAAATAGATTAAACAAATTTTTAAAGTATTTTTCTGCATCTCCTAAATGATATATTTATGAAAGCGTGTGAGTCAGGGGTGAGCTTCAGTTTTCTAATCCTAAGCATTTTAAATATTTAGTTTCAAAAATTGGAATCTCCATCTCACTGTGGTTAAAACCTAGCTTGTACCTTGGCACCTTTAAGGATTTTCTGGGACTTCTTATAATTGCAGTTTTTGGCTTTAGCTGAATTTTTATCTCATTTATCTCTGACCTCAGTGGCAACCCTCTTCTCTTTGTTTTGTTGGCCCAACATAAATCAGAACCCTCTTTTCAGTTCTTCAGAACGCAATCCAAACAAGGGATTAACCCGGTATTTGTGTGTGATAGACTTTTCCTGTAGATTTGGCAAGTCATTATACCGAGTGACAGCACAGCAGATGAGATTATTGTTACATATGGCTGTTAATAAAGGTCCTTCCACTAGTTGTGCTCCTTGGAATCTTTGATTTTGTGAATTTTCCTTAACTGTGATCTGCCATTTTCTCCTTTCATATTGAACTTCCTCAGCCTCTTTCTAGCATGTTTTGCTATGTAGAGCCACTGAGAGCTCTCTCTTATTAACTTCATCTCAAAACTAGTGACGTCATAAGGACATCTTTCCACAACTGGAATAACCCTTCAAAGTGTATTTCTTTATTTTCATTAACTGAAAATTCTCTCCTATGAAAAACTGATCTGCTCAATTTTAACTAATTTCCCTTTTCTCATTCCAACCTTCTCGAAGAGTTTTAATCAGTTTAGAACATATCCATACTTATGTGGCATCCTCTACTGTATTTTGTAAGTCTTCTCAGAATGTGATAATTATCTGCCTTTTCTGTTGATGAAAGAATTTCATTGTTAGGATCCCAACTTGATGTGTCTGTCAGCAGCTTTGCTTCATCATCGCTGAATGCCCAAGTTTTCTCTGATTGGAAAAAGGAGAGGATTAATTGATCAATGCCTTGAAGCTCCTCTCCCTCCAATATTTTTAATTCCTACTGTATTCTTGCTTTGTGTTCCTGCTCACTATTTTATTTTCTAAGAGGACGGGCATAGTGTAAAAACTATTTTATTTTTCTTTTGGGCATTAATCCAACCTGTTCTGTTTCTCTTTACCAGTGTAAAATGGGTTATTAAGACTACTGTTCCCCTTACCCTGTAAACACATCAACCAATAACCCATATGTGGGTTTCTCTGGGCTTTTCAGGGTTGTCTCTGGTGAGACTATATTCTGTTCTCTTTCTTTACAGGGCATGGGACTTCTGTATGGGGAGATACAGGGGTTCTGTCTCTGTGTAACACATTCTCCATCACAACATTAAATTGAGCACAGAACAGTGGGCTTTCTACAAATAGTAACAGGGACATGTTCAGAACCTAATGTTGATTTGTCTCAGTGCCTACACAAATGGTACAGACAAAAAAAAAAAGATCGCTTCAGTATCGTAAGGAGGATTTTTGTTCTAGCTTTCCTTTCCTTACATCACGGTCATCATCATCATCTTCATCATCGCCATCATCATCATCATCATCATCATCATCATCATCATCATCACTCACCACTCTACTCTTCTCCCCCTACAGTGCTCTCTTTCCACATCTGCTGGAGCCAAGTGCACAAAAAAGGCAGCACAGAACTCTGTGAGAGGACAGAAATAGAAGGGGTCTCAGGACCTGCCAAGTTAGAAGCAGATGCTATCAAAAGTGAATGTGGGAAGACAAAAGGACATCATGAGTCAAGGAAAAGAGCCAAAGAAATAGAAGGGGAACGATGTAATCCAGTAGAAGCAGTAGAGTATAACACGTTTTGACTCCAGCTGACAGTGCTCTCACAAACCTATGGGCAGGGGAAGGAAACTTCACCCACAGCACTCACTTTGGAAATCATTCATTATAAAGTTTAGCCATTGATTCATGGCAGCAAAATGATCACCATCTCAGTCAACTTGAGGACAAATGAGCTACTTATAAGATTGCTGGTGATTCCCATGTGGAGCGATAGATTCCTGAAGGATACTGGTGTAACTCACATTTCCAATTCACATTCTGTGCTCTGAGAGTGATGGGGCAGCCATGACTGGTCCTTTAATTTAGTCCTTAGATGTGAGATTACTTCACTGCTTGCTCTCTTGTACTTCCTTGGAAGTCTGCTCTTAGCATTTTGCTGCTGTCACCAAATACATCTTTTTATTAATCTAAGTGCTTTGAGAAAAATATTTACCCAATTTTCTTGATATGTAAGATGCATTACCTTCCCCAGGATGTACTTATTTTCTCATTTCTGCAATCAGAATATAATCTGGAATTGTTATACACATTTAGTGTAGCATTATCCTCCCAAAAGACCAGTACTACATTGTTCCTTTGCTTACAACAAATGGCTTCTTAGAATCCTTCACCGATTGGTGAATCAAATGTACACCAAATGCCAGTTCTGGTGGCACACATCTATAATTCCAGCACTCCAGGAGACTGAGGCACGAGGGAAGCAAGTTTGAGCCCAACTTGGGCAACTTACTTAGTGAGACCTTGTCTGAAAATTTAAAAAGAACAAAGACGGGGGAATCTAACTCCTTGTGGAAACCCTCAGTTCTTATCCAGTAATACTGTCAATTAATCAGTCACTAAATGTGAGACACTAGTGAATTGCCTTCCCTCTTTTAATTTTTTTCTATTCTTATAACTCTGATATTGAAATTATGTTGATTAAAACTTTTTACCTTTTGTGGTTCACAGCCTGAACTTCTTTAGTTTGGTATTGTTGGCTCTGCTTTCCCTTTGACATTTCTTTCTACTAGGTCACTATTAAATTATCATTATTACTGGGAAGTGACTAATCTTGGTGACCCTCTCTGCTTTTGCTTGCATCTCCCATTTTCTTTCTACTCACATGCAAATACTATCTTTTTAATCCCTGGCTATTTGGGGCTTCTTTGTCTTTCAGTCTAGGGACAAGTCTTGTATGTTGCACTATATCAAGAGCTTTGTCCAAGACAAAAGTAGCTAGTGTATAAACACTGTTTTCTCTGCCTTGGCTCCCCCTTATACATTTTCATGGAATCTAACAGCTGAATCCCACTAGCTCCAAAAGGAGTGTGCGTGAAATGCCAGGTTTGAACATTAGGCTCTTTGTTTTTTTCAACTTGCACAAATATAAAGACATTTTTATCTCCTATAATCTTAAATTTTTAAATTAAAAAAGCTATATTGATGCAAACACATTTTCAGATATTAAATGGAAGTTTGATATATGAATAGATGGGAAATAAATATAAATATACATTTGGATATATAAAAATAACTATTCTCACACTACTAATTGCTAATGTAATTACTAATTACCAATTACTACTAACTACTAATATACTTACTTCTATAAATATATAATAACTAGATATTTTATTATAAATTAGATGGATGTAGTTGCATACATTCATATAAATATGTGTAAATTTAGGAATATACTTATAATTATCTGTGTAACAAGGTATAATGCAAGTTTAGTTAAATTTTATTTCTGCCAGTTTCTTTCTTTGTGAGACTAAGTCAGTAAAAATATATTCTGGCTCTCCACTTTCACATTTTGAAAAGAGTGTGTCTTAGTTACTTTCTTGTTATTAGGATAAAAATACCTGAGAACTGAAATGTAAAAGAAAAGAGGTTTATTTTGGCTCATAGTTTCAGCAGATGATCCATGGCCAGTTACTTCCAAAGTAGAAGGGCGTGCTACAAAGACACCGAGGAGAGAGCTGCTCAAGCTACAGCAGTCAAGGGCGGGAGGCGGGAGGCGGAAGAGAAGGAAGCAGGGAAGAGGCCCAGGAGTCCACGCCTGCGGGTCGTGCTCCCAGTGGCCAGCCTCTACCCCAGCCCCACCTCCTGAGAGGAAGTCAGCTACGGCACGTGTATGATCCAATCAGCTTCCAAAAACATGTGAGATGTGGGGGGACATTTTAGAACTAAACTATCCCAAGAATAAAACAGTAATGCTGCATTATATAACATGAAGCCGCATGCCATGACTCATCTAAAAGACATTTTCTTGAAACTGCAAAATACTTTATAGATATAAATGTTTGATGTGATTTCTATAAATACCCTCCTGCTCATTAAAAACACCCATATCCTTAACAATTCAGTACCTGTTTTTTTTTAAATTACAATCTAGAATAGAAAAAATAAAATTTATTTAAAAATTCAATTTTTAAAATATATATGAATACACAACATGTACACATATAATTCATTGTATACATTATATCCATTGTAGTAAATATGTTTGGGGGGTAGAAACTGTAAATAAATTTACAAGAAATGTCAACTTATCTTCAGTGGTCTGGTACAGAAAAATACATAAGAGAAGGTAAATCTTCTTAAGGTTTGCTTAAGTTTAGCATATCCAAAATGTGATCTACTGAAATAATGGCATCATTATTTGATGTAAAAATTATAAATGATATAAATATGATAACTGTAATTAGAGAAATCCAAAGTAAATATCTTTTACTAAAATTACACTGTAAGAACAGATATCTGTAAAGACCCAACACAGGTTTATGAAATTAATTTAAAGTTAAACATGGTCCGTGAGTCTTTGTATACTGGAGTTTTTGGATGCCAAAGCCACCTTAAGAATTCAATTAAAGGGCCAGAGATTTGGCTCAGTGGTTCCAGCGCCTGCCTCGCAAGTGCCAGGTCCCTGATTCAAACCCCGGTAACCACATACAATAATACTGGGCATGGTGGCCATGCCCACTGGCAATCAGTACCTCATACCTCAGATGCCGGGCATGGTGGCTCAAGCCTGTAATCCCAGCACTCAGGAGGCAGGGCCAGCCTGAACTACAAAGCGAGACCCTGTCTCAAAAAAAAAAAAAAAAAAAAAAGAATTCATTTAAAAAAAAAAGTGTCCCAGGTGAAGGCTCTGGGTATCACTGAGTCAAGCTTTAGAACCACTTTCTATATTAGCATTCTTGCCAGCACATGTTCACCTATTCTCTCCATTGTGGCATTTAAACACAGCCCTTCACAGCAGCCATGCACAAGAGCATCTTCAGTGACTTCACCTCTGATTCAACTAAGTGTGGTCTATTGGGATTAACTTTTTATCTGGGAGGCTCCATCTCAAGAAGTGATACTTCTTTTTTGTGTGTGGCCTAAGGAGATTTTGAGTCTTTGTCAGCTGTTCTCAGGTAGAGTAACTGACAGAAACAAACAACATTCAGTGAAGTATAACTAGTTGACATTTCCCAAAGAACATGAGAAAGTAAACTATGGGTTGGCTCTTCTTTCCACTCTCACATTCACATATGTGCCAGGACCTGTATCTTCCTGATCTGAACAGATCCCACTGAGCAGTAAAGCGTAACTCCTCCCTGCGTGAATCTGGAACAGGTTTGACAATTGTTTCATTCTAATAGGTGCAGGAAACTCTACATCAAATAGAATACCTTACATATTTAGTATTTAATTAATTTTATTTTATTTTTTATATTTTGGCACTGGGGATTGAACTCAGGACCTTGCACCTGCGAGGGAGGCATGGAGCCACTGAGCTAAATCCCCAGCCCTAGTATTTTAAGCTTAAAAAACTAGGAAAATTACAGAAATGGGAAAGTCTGTCTGACCTCCTGTCTGCTCTCTCCTGAAAGAAGCTGTAGAAACTGAAGTTCCCCTCACCTATTTCTCCTGTGAAGTGGGCCGTACAATTCCTCATGTCCATTCTTCCTTTTTAAAGACCACGGTCACTGCCCAACTCTCTCCTTTCTTTATACTCAGGATAAACTTTATGTAACAAGTGACCTGCCTTACGCTAGAGAAAGGAAATGTCACAGAGAGAGGCCAAGATGAATGTGAACAAGCAGGCTTTGATAAGTTTTTCCAGTATATTGCCATAAGATTGATCCTTTTATTCTCCAGTTATACTTCTACATGACTGTCTATAAAAACATATTCTGGTTTTCTCTGGATCTCCATATTTACAACTCTGAAGATTCCCCAGGTCATGTGAAAATTAAATAGATTCATAGGTTTTTCTCTTGTTAATCTGTCTTTTGTAATATGGATGTCAGCAATGAGCCTTAAAATGGGACAGGGAAGAAACCACTTCTCCCCTACTGTTGATAATCACTGGAATATGTCAGAAGTAACACACAATGTCTGAAGCTAAGTAATAAACAGAAATCTAGCTTTGGCCATATTCACCAGGACACTAGCCTCAGAGCCCTAAGCCACCACAGAAATAGTCCTAATAGTGTGAGCCTGCCATGTTGAAAAAGTCCAACCCCAAGAAGACACCATATGCTCATGTTTCAGCCAATAATCACGGCTGTCATCCCAGCTGACAACATGAGACTCCAGTGGTTTCAGACGATTCCACCCACTGGCCTTTGTATCTTCCTACCAGAGGCTCACATGTCAGGCAAGCTGACCACATTTTGCCACGTCTGAAATCCCAGTCCTAAGAAACTAAGGGAATTCAAGTGGCTATTTGTGGTACTAAGCTTTGGGGTACTTCATTTGAAAGCAACAGTAACTGTACTACGTTCACTGGAGAGAAGGTTGATCTGATTTATTTTACTCAGTAGAATGAGAGAAAGTGGTTCTGAATCTAGGGTCTGGGAAGACTTTCCTCTTTCCATCTATGTGCTGTGCCCCCAGGTGGATGTTTAAAGGTATGTAGAACGTACTTGAATCGTCCTAGTCATCCTAGTTGAAGCTTGCCTATGTCAGCCATCCACTTGAAATGCAGACATGGAGCAGAGCCAAATAACTAGCTCTTCCAGGCAGAGAAGGAATAAATGTGTCCTGTCTGGTCTCACTGAGACTCTGGATGTTTTTTAAGCAGCATTACTAGGACAAGATATAACTATTATAACATTTTTAAATATCAATAATATGTTCATGCTTGATCTCATAGTCCTCTTCACTTACCACCTTATAACTCTACCTTTCTTTAACGCAAAGCTTCTCAAATGTGTCACCTACCTATTGACTATTTTCATCTCCTCAACCTCTTTTCTTCCTTCAGCCCTAGTTGGTTCCTGTCCCACCAATGTACTATAACTATTTCTTTCAAGGTCGTCAAGAGCTCTTATGATCATACTAGACGTTCACACTGCTTGAACATGTCCATGTACACTTTGACAATATTAGACTATGTTAGTTATTCCCCATATTTAAATGCTTTCTTTCAGTATCTGAGATAACTACAGGTTTCTCTCCCACTTCATTGGCCATTCTCTTTTATCTTCTTTGCTTGTTTATTCTTCATCTATTAGAAATATTCATTCAGCATCTATTAGGTGTGAAGCATTTTCTGGGTATTATAATTATAGCAAGGAAATAAAAAAGTTCTTACCCTTGTGGGTCTCATATTCTAGCCAGGAAATGGTCAGGCACCTTACAATCCCAGCATCTTGGGAGATTGAGGCAGGAGGCCAAGTGTTCCAGCCAGTCAAGGCACCATAGTGACTTTGGGAGACTCTGTCTTAAAATAAGAGCTACAAGAAGGACTGGGAACATACCTCCATGCAAAGGTATGGAGGTATGTTCAATTGGTTTGGATCTCTGTTATACCAGAAAGAGCTCTGTGTTAAAGGCCTGATACCCTGCCTATGGCACTATTGTGGGGTAGTGAGTCCTTTAGGAGGTGGTGCCTGGTAGAAGGAAGTTCGGTTGCTGAGTTGTACCTCTGAAGGAGATATTGGGACCCTGGCTCCTCCTCTGACTCTTTTTTTCCTGGATGCCATGAGGTTAGTAGTCTTCTTTCATCACACATCTCTACCATGAAATGCTGCACTGCCAAAGGCTCAAAAACAGTGTCAAAGGACTATGGGCTGAAATCTCTGAATGCACAAGCTAAAATAAACCTTTTTATATCATAAGTTGATGACTGAAAGTATTTTGTCAGTGATAGAAAGCTGACTAACATAGCAGCTCAATGTATACTATATAGAGACAAATTCTATGGAGAAAGTGAAGCAGAAGTATATAGATAGTGATAGGGTTACCATTTAAAATGAAATGTCCAGTGAAGTATTCAATGAGTAGGTGACATTTGTAAGGCCTCCAGAAGAACACAAAAGCATGAGCCATATAACTCCTGAAGGTGGAGTGTCCCAGATAGAAGGAACAGCAATCACAAAGGCCCGGAGGCAAGCGTGAGGCAACATGATCCTATGTCTCTTTCTATCCCTTTAGTATACTTATTTTCAAATGAGCTGCTTAGCTCTTGCTCTTTGGAACATTTAGGTGTTTAGTTAAAATAAAAACAAGAACAATGGAGTAATCCTTCATAAGCAAGGTTTTCAATTTGGAATAGATGAGGACAGAAATGCTTTTCATATCTCATCTTGGATCTCGTTGTCAAAGTTTCTGGAACAGTGCCCCTGACCTCTGTGAAAGCCTCCATTCTTCCTGTACCAGTCACTTTCCCCTCACTGGAACAAAATATGACAACCACAACTTAATGGAAGGGAGAATTATTTTTGGCTTCTCAGTTTTAGAAGATCCAGTCCACAGTCTGCTGGCTTCTAGGCAGAAAGGGGATTAGTAGAAGGACCTGCCAGAGGACAATTGCTCATTCTAGGAAGCAGAGAGAAAAAGGAAGAGTCAGGAACAGGAATATGTCCCTTGTGCTCATAACTCAGTGACTAGCTTCTTCCAACTACTTCTCACCTCCTAGCAACAAATCAGCTATGAACTCATAATTGGATTAATCCACTGATAAGTACAGTGTAGTCACCATCCAATCACCTCCTCAGAACACATGAGACTACTGTGGGATGTTTTAGTTCTAAACTATACCACTGCCTGTCTCTGTTGAGCTTAGGGTCCAATTTCAGTCCCTAACTCTCTCTCTACTCTTGCCTTGGGAACATGTATGCATCATGCATCACCAAGACTTTCAGCACCAAGTATATCCTGACAATGTTTGAATTGGTGTGTTTAGATAAGACCTGATTTCTGAGATTTAGTTTCAGATATCCAACTGAACTTTTTTTTTTTTTTTGAGACAGGGTCTCGCTTTGCAGTTCAGGCTGGCCCTCAGCTCACTATGTAGCCCAGGCAAGCCTGGAACTCAGCAATCCTCCTGCCTCTGCCTCCCAAATGCTGGGATTACAGGCATGAGCCACCACGCCCAATATCCAGCTGTATCTTTGATACCTCCACTTGACACCCACAAATATCCGGAGAGAATTATTTATTGTAACAGTGTTCTCAAAACTTAACACAATCCCCTAGTATTTTTGCCCCTGGAAATGGGTATCTACCCATTTACACAAATCAGAAATTTGTGTTTAGTCTTAACTATTATTTTCATCTAGATGCAGAGTTCAATTTATAAATACTGTAGACTTTTTTTTTTTTGAGACAGGATCTCACTTTATAGTTCAGGCTAGCCCTGAGCTCACTATGGAGCTCACTAACTCAGCGATCCTCCTGCCTCTGCCTCCTGAGTGCTGGGACGACAGGCGTGAGCCACCATGCCCGGCTGTAGACTTTTTAATAAATCATCTTTTCTTTCCAGCTCCTCTTCTCCCATCTTGTCCCAAAGAATGAACACTGAGCACCATATTTATATTTATTGCCAGTAGTGGATATACAATGTAAAATAGTGAACACTGAACTAGATTATAACATTAAACAAACCTATTTAGCTGGGTTTAGTTTTAAATAAAGCAAATTTCTGAAAAAGGTTGAATTTACATAGATGAATATGATGGCAAGTTTGTCTAGTAGCTTCTAAAACTGCATTTATCTATGACATTGGGCAAAGTATCTTTCATTTCTATGATTTTTATGTGTTCTAAGATATATTTGACAAATTTAAACCATTCTTACTCTAGACTAAAGTATTAGAAATCTAGTGTAAATGAAATTTTTATGAATAGTAATACCTATTATTTTAATAATTAACTATGCAGAAAA
This sequence comes from Thryonomys swinderianus, assembly GCA_004025085.1. NCBI lineage: Eukaryota > Metazoa > Chordata > Mammalia > Rodentia > Thryonomyidae > Thryonomys > Thryonomys swinderianus. The sequence continues at coordinate 13,738 of PVIC010002124.1, forward strand.
TTGATATTTAAATTTATAAATAAGATCACGGCTGATGCCCTCTTTCAGTAAAGAATAAAAGAAATGAGTGGCTCTTCTGAGAATCCATGTAAATCAATTAGGATGTTAAATGTATGCATAAAATAATATTTAATAAATTGCTTTTAAAGGGAAAATGGTCTGATTTTTACACTGAATAAATATAGAAGATAACAGAAGTCTCCTGGGTTACAGTTAGAAGGCTCTAGGACACCAGACGTGGCTATTGCTATAGTTCAACAGTAATTGGAATATTAATAGGCTGCATCATACTGATTATATAGAATATCCATCAGAGTATTTTACCCAAGCCTTCTGGATGGATTGGACAGTGGCAGAGTGAAATCTGATTGTTGCTTTTCTCAGCATCAGACCCCCATTTTACTGTGCCTATTCACAGACTCTATTTGAGGACATATTCCAAACAAAATCAATGTATTTATAACCTAATTAGCTGGTCTACATTGATTCATGTCTGAGATATTCAGTTTGCAATCCATTATTGTTTTCCCTACCCACCTGTGAATATATCCTGGATGGCACGTTGAGTTAATGCGCTGGTCTTTCTTCTGCAGGGAACTGGATTAGTAGCAGCTGTAAGTCATCATTAAAGTACTAGATTTTCTAGTTTTCTCCTAGTCAATATATGTTAATAAGATTTCAAATTTATATATCACGTAATCTCAGCCAAGTCCTAGGCCCTGTCCATAACATTAGATTACAAATGGCTCTCCTTTAATGAGTGAGTTTGCTGTCTAATTGTAAAGGGACCTTGGCCTTGAACACTGGCTTTCTCTGCTCCAGGGTACAAAATAGAGGTCAGGGGTTCACTAGATGAACTCTGGAAGGGTAGAACTCATTCAGGGCTGTAGACAGAGTCACCTGTTCTCGTCATGCCCTGAAGCAAGAGAGACAGGTGATTTTCAACTTGGGCTGCCACAAATACACCTACAAGTTGTCATTAAAAAAAAAAAAGAAAAGGGAAGACAAAATATGTTGTTTTAGTATTCTCCTTACTTAAAAACTATTCAGTCTATGCTATGTGCTTAAGAATGGTCATTCTTTTCTAATTATGTAACAAATGAATTGATTAACTTTGCTTTCAAAACATGCAAATATTCCTTGAACTGCAGAAAAAGAGCAAGTCTGGACTCTTGGGTAAAGATGCAAACAGAGGCTTTCAAGATGGCACTGGCTTCCAGATGTGAAGCTTCAGTTCTCTGGGTTTGCTTAGGATGTCATTGATTTACTCAGTCCACAGGGTGGAGAGAAAGGACCAAGGGAGATAGGTTTAATTAATCTCAAATATCTCTGCAATTTAAGAATTGTAGGCCTGGAACAGTTCCTGTACTAACATGATTAGCAAATATTGACTTTTGAATACAATAATAATGTGTCATCTGAAACCCTTGATAAGTAGCTTAAGTACTTCCTTAGCTTGCATCTTACGAAGTTAGATGGGGTGGAGTCGAGGCACATTACACACAGACACTGAAAGGAAAAATCAGACCTAAAGGTTTTAACATTGATCTTAAGAGAGATACAAGTCACAAAGAAAACATGCATGCTGCACTCTGCCACCTACAAAAGTAAGCTATGTCTCTAGGCAGGTTTCTAAAAAAATGTGTAAAAATTTTCATGGTGCAACTGTAGTAAACATTCACAACTTGCAACTTTATGACAGCTGTAATCAATCATCAGATTATGTCTGATGACCATATAATTTTAGTTTTATGGAAGGTTAACTTACACAGATTATGTGCTTTTGATGTGAAAATATGGAGGAAAAGAGCATGTCACACAGCCAGGCCTGTGAATACAGTAAGGATCATCAGCCCAACTCCTTTCATAAGGTTTAACTTAAAAATGTGTACGGTAAGTCAGCTACAAAAAGGAGTTAAAATATATGATACTAGTCAGCTGTACTCTGACAAATCTTACTGTATTGATTAGTTTTCAAAGGCTGTATGACATGCACACTCTACTTACAATAGAATTGGAATGAGGGGAGAAAAGACTCCAAATGTCATCAAAGCAAATGGTCTGTGAATGTTGCTTCAAAGCTTGTCATTAGTTGCCAGGGTATTTGGCTGCAAAGCTTGTGAAGGGGTTTGTGGGGGTGGGAGGGCGAAGTTATGACAAAATGCACTTCTTGGCAAGAAGACCTCTGCTCAAATAGAACCACACATTCATTCTTGCTTGATACATAAAATTAATTAGAGGATTAACATCTTTTATGAAATTTTGCCTGCTTTTTATCCTTTTATTAAAAAAAAGAGAGAGAGAAATATAAACCCCAGGCCTTTTTGGTTCTCTAATGAAATTGCAAATTGACTTGTGTTCAAATGGTGCTTGAGTAAAATGAACAATTAAAAATGTATTGCTAACAATGAGATGTATCAGCTGATCTCTTTAAGGATTAATTAGTTCCAGGAACAATCTTTTTCACACAACACACCAAAGGGAATAGAGCCATTATGAGTGGATTAGAAGGTGTCGAAGAATAGGTTTTTAACACACTCACATGCATGCATTGCGAATATATCTATATACGCATGTGTAGGATGGAAATGCAGATACACACACAACTATCTTTACAGGTTTAGGCCATAAAAATTGGCTGTAGCATCCCTGGAGATATTTATTCAACCTCAGAAGGATTCGACTGTTGCTGATTAGTGATCCATTAGTTAGCTTGAAGGCAGCCAACAGATTTTACTGATCGTAATTTATCATTAAAGCAGAGGAAAGCTTTAGGTATTTAAATAATGTATGCAGATAAATTCACTCTTATTTTTTTAATTACCCACCTGTACCGACCTTGTAAAAATCTTTTTCTCTGATCAAAAGTTTGCTCTCTGAAGAAATTTCCTAAGGTAGCCAAAAAAATGAAAGCTCCTTCCCTTAGCATTTATCAACTCTGTATTACATCCCACCCCTTCACAAAATATGTGATAATGTTTTAGATTATATTTTCAGTGCTTAAAAAAACCTACAATAATCTCAATATTTGCCCTCATAGATGGAAGGCTTATGCAAAATATGATATTCCTGTCATTTATTTAGCAAAGGTTTCAAACACAATACAGATCAACTGGAGTCGCCTGAGCCCACTGCAGAACTGCAGGGGAAAATGGACATTGTTCTCTTCTTTAAGACCTATGTCAATAGATATCGTTCTCAAAAATGTCATTTTTCTCAGATTCACTAAAGTCAGATCTTCCTCTTGCCAGCATTATGCCAAGTCAGCCTAAAAGAGCATTTAGTACTGGTAAATACTGTTTTATTTTGCTTTATTCTCCCTACAGGGCATTCCGGAGAAATGAATAATAAGTGTGAACAGGAAGAACAAGTTTCTAGTCCTGTCAGATTAATTAGACTGAAGGAGAATGAAGTGAGGCTTGCCGTTAGGTAAGTTGAATACAGATAAAGAAAATCATCTGAGCAGGTTTTGAGAGCTAAAGTCCACTTGTGTTTTTGAATGTCATGTGATACACATTCACAAATGCTGCAATGTGTGTAAATGTGTTAGCATCTCTGCATGGAAAAGAGTCTGTGTTTCTACAACATATACAGTATAGACAAAAATGTTCACAGCAGGCCAGTGAAAAAGAGAGTCACAAAGTACACCCACTTAATTAGAAATAAGATAACCATCCTATTTCTGACCTATTATAGGAACAAACTCTAGTCCTACCCTAAGAACTGTCTTAGATTAGCTTATGAGATAACTAGAAGCAGAGGAAAACATGCGATATCATTGCTGTTTTTCCAGGTCTCAGTGAGTGCTTCAAGCCTACACTTCCCATAAGCAAAGATGAGAAAGAGGAGTTACATACGAAGTAAGATGCTATTCTGAATGCAGGGCCTGATGGGTCATTTAGACCAATTTTAAATGACCTTTTGAGATATATTTCCATATGTTTCATTCCATAGTGAAAAGTTGATTTTGGTAGTTGAAGTGAATTATTTTGTACATATATGGGTCATTGACTGCTTTATACCACTCCCACAAAGCAGCCTGGTTAACATCCCATGATGCCAATTGGTGTTTTTAATAGTAAGATCCCAAGTACCTGGCTGCTTCAACTCTATTTCTCCTAGTCAAGAGAGGTGGATCCTCACAAGCAGGGATGGATTTTTCACTGCATAAGCTTAACCTGACTGAACCAAAGTTTTTGCTAAATCACATTAAGGCTGATAAGTGATTACAGAAGCCAAGAGGTTTTAAAACAATGTTTTCACGTGCCCACTTTCCCCCTCCTGTTTTACTTTTTTGTGTACTTTACAGCTTCAACTCTACTTCTCCTGATTTTTCTTTTTATAGTTCTCCTTCCCTTCTCTGAGGCATTCATGAACATTCCCGGTACCTTCCATCAGAGATGAAACTCTGTAATTGTCAATAGTCTTCTGTCTCTGCTATTTTATGTCCTAACCTGCATCATCTTAAGTAGAAGTCCAAAGCAAATTCCAAATAAGAAACTCTTCTCTATCAAATTATTTTCCCAATCAATATTTTCATTTTCTTTGTTTTCTTACTGTTTTGGTTTTTTCATGAATCAGAATACCGGGTTTAATTTCTCATATAACTGATAACAGATTTCTCCTGCAAAATGATAACTGTAAAAAACATCATAATACTTACTCTGGCAGTTAATAACATGAAAGCTACCAAATACCTTTTGAGGTGCCAGAAGATTTGTTTCTTTTTCAGGAAGACTCATCTATCCTTCAGCCCAGGAAGCAGGACATGTCATCTCTGGAATGAAAGAAATTCATACACATGATGAGTAACATTTCAATTAAAATTCTTCATAAACAGCTGGCTTTATATCTTCCCAGGTCAATATGAATCACTTTTGGTGCTGGGAAATGCACTTCATAAACTTCTATTATCGTAGATGTCTACTTCCACAAGAACTTGTTTTATATTAGTAAATAAAACATCATCTGACACTTTTGTCACTTCTTATGTCTTGGTGCTGATGAAAATAATGGGAATGCTCAGAGGTTATGGGACACTGTTTATCAGGGAATGTAGGTGATGCCACAAAGTATAAGTAGTGCTATGCAGCTAGATGATTGATCCCTGCTGCATATTTTAAAGCTCTTTTCATTGCTTATCGAAACCTTTTAGGTAATGCACTCCTCTCAGATATAATTTTGTGTTTGAAAAGCTTTATAATTCATAATGAAAAGTTGCTTAGTTACCCCGAAGTGAATCCATAGCTTCAATTATTCTCTGCGCAAATGGTTGGACTCCATTTTGACCAATGTTTATGGTGTTTGGCAATTTTTCAGTAGCTATTTCGCTCTGATATGATTAATTTCTTGCATAATACTCTGTTTTGCATGTGTGGAGCTGAAATAATCTTAGTAGCCAGAAAGGAAATGAAAGATCTTGTGTATTTCAGTTTTGGAAATACTTGAAACATAACATTATAATGTTAAGCATGCCAAAAATACCAGTTAACCTTGATAAAGACAACCACAAGAGACATGGATGTGTTGAAGAGACCCAGCCCTCGGACAGCCAGCACTTGTCTTATTCCACGGCCAGCTGTCTCTTCTGTAAGAGACTCCATTAGGAAGAAAAGAAAGCTGTAGAATTTACCAAATCAGATCTAATCACTAGGATAACACCTTCTTATAAACAAATTTTCCTAAAATCATTGTGGGTTTCCTACTTTGAAAAAGTTATGTAAAACACGTATGCCTACTTATTAAGTGGTTACCTATGAGGGTACCAACTTATGTGGAGAAATATGGGGATACACATGTGTGCCAAATTCATTCAAGATCTATAGATGTGGTGTCTAACTGGTCCTCTGACTAAGGAAGTGTTTCTTTTGCTCATCCTTAAATGAAATCACACTAACCCTGGATAAAGCCACAATTTATCATGTTGCTGGCCTTGGGGAAATATCTTAACCTCAACCTGTTTTCTTATCTGAAAAGTGAGACTGTACAGCATGTTCCAAGGACACTCATGTATTTTATTTGGCATTCCTATGGCACTTCCTGAAGTATGCACCAAGTATCACTGCAAACATTCAAGGAGCCAATAAGGTAGCAGCTATTACTTTCCCATTTTACAGAGGAAACAGCTGAAAAACAAAAACTTGAGTGGGGACTAGATAGCTAGAAAGTGTCAGAGCCAGGATTAAGACCTAGTCAGGATGGCCATAGAATCTGCTCTCTTAACCTCTATGCACTGGTGCATGCCCTAGTGGTGGTTGCCAATGTTGCTATGTGCTTGTACTCACCACTAACGTCACTGTGACTATAACCTGGGGTGACCTACATCTGGCAGAGATGATGGCTCACATGGAGTCAGTTATGGACAGAACTTTACTGAGTCAAGACTAGCCCTGCCCTTTCATTCTTCCACTTTAAAGCTGTGGAGAGATATTGTCCCAGATGGACAGTCCTTGTCCCAGATGGACAGCCTGAACCCACAGCCAGAGCACAGCTTCCTGGACTCTGTTACATGAGGATCGTTTATGAGCCCAGGGGCTCTTTCAAGGCTGCTACAAGTCATTGCTCTGTCTCTTCATTATAAACACACACATGTTCTTGATACTTTTGAAATTTTTCCTCTTATTCAGATTTTCCCTGTTATAATTAATATACAGAGGAAAAGCAGCTGTTATAATATAATTAATATACAGAGGAAAAGCACATTTTGATTCAAACTCAGCTCTGTCAGTAGGTCTTCATCATGTAGAAGGCGGGAAAAAATCACTTTTTTTAAGATGGGAATTTGCTGAGCCTTTCTCAAAAAAGACGGCAACTTTTTCTCCCTCTTGGAAGCAAGAAAATGATACAGAAGAAAAAAGATCACCCACTAGAGGCATCAGCTAAATTTATTTGAAAGAGATTCTAGCATTTCCAACTTTGCTTTCCTCAGCAGTGTCCCCGTATGCAGTGGGAATTGGGGATTTCCAAGAATGTGGAACTAGCAGTCAGATGGACAGGACAGAGTAGAAAGGAGCGGCAGTCTCCCATCCAGGGCTGCTGCTCAGCCCGAGAAACAAAGACTCCACTCACCGGGGGAGACGGTTATGACCCAGTTCTTGGCAAAGCTAAATAACCGTATAGAACATGTCTTCATGTTGTTAAGACTGGTCCCCAAGAATAATTTAGTTAAGATTGCCACGATTGTTGCCACAATTCAATTCCTGTCCAAAATGGAAAAGCAATTTAAAAAGGAATGTTCCTGAAGGATACACGTAGCTGTTTCTCCCCACTTCTATTTGTGTAATATTTATAAATTAACACATCCACTATACCCATAGTCCTCCAAGAATGACTGGCTGATTTTCTTTCCCATTCTGGAATGTAAAGCCATGATGAGAACTCTGTGCTGGAAGATGGCTTTCCATGAGCTTATACTTGAGATTAAGAGGTCCCAGTCAAATTTCATGATTTTTTTTTTCAAATACAAAACACCCAAACTAGAAATATGAATCCAAATGAAAGGAACAGAACAGGGCTATGTGATCAAATCTGAAATATAGAGTACAGTTTTAACTGAATGGTATGAGGAAGCAAATAGTATTTAAGAAATAAAAGAAAAAAATATAATAAAGATAACGAGATTTTTAAAAATTGAAATACCAGATCTTCTCTTTGACATGAACACCTGTAGATGCAAATGAGCTCAAGAAAGTATGACAGCTTTTATAGAGGGGGAAATTTCCATAGGAAATTTGGTGTGGGAATGTAATGAGGGGAAGGAATAAATATGATACAGAAAGAAAATAAAAGAGCATGTATAAAGGGGGTGAGGAGGTGGGGGTGGGTAGGGAATATGGGTAAAAATGAGAATTAACTTGTGTCATATACTGGTACAAATTCCCCAATGTTATATGTGATTGTGAGATGTATATAAATTGTACCAATAAAGAATTCAATTAAAAAATAACAAAAAAAATTGAAATTCTGAAAGGAGACTCGACTATGCAGATGTGTGCACTGAAGAATACTTCCAACATCTGGAGAATGACTATTTCCCAGTTACAAGAAAGATATGCAATGAGCATATCTTAGTAATTCAATTCATATGGAATTATTTTCTAATTCACCTTCCTCTATTTTTAAAATAAGACATCTTAAAAGTTTAATGTTTTTCACTCATAAGAAGAGAAGAAGCATCTATTGACACTATAAAGTTGATTTTTTTTAAAAGAATTTACATGTCAGAGTGTCTGCTGTGCCTCATGGCCAGTATGGAAATGTCAGGGGTTTAATTGGCAGCTGTGAGTAGCAGCACCTGCAGACAGCTCAGGGCTTGTTCCTGTGGTCTGACAACATTCTTACTCTGTACTTTAAATAAAGGCTTACTCACTGGGACAGAAATAACTGACGATGGACGACTGATGACTGCCCTTCATGCAACGGCTGATGTCTACCACTGACCAGCTCTGTTTATGAGGACCCGCCCAGATTTCATTACCAGGGGCCTGGCAGCCACACACGGCGGGCCTGCTGCAATTGGCAAGGCGACCGTCTGGTGCAGAGCCCCTAGAAGACACCGAAAAGTGGAGTACTTGGAATTCAGCATGGCCTAAGATGATGATTTTCAAAATTCTCCTTTTTATCCTGCTTTTTATGTTCTCTTGTGAGAATTTGGTTTCATGCTTAATATCAGATTAACCGCTACATTTCTCTGATTCTTATTCCAAACTGACTCTGAAAGACAGGATGTGAAGAAAGCTCCAACTAAAGGACTTATATTTCTGACTATTAATGTATAATACTCTAATGTCCAGGGGTCTAATTAAGCTTAGAATAAAGTTTACTGTTTTCATTATAGGGCAAAACTTTACCAAAACATAATTCCATAGTATATATAAATGGCTAAGATGCATTTCTATACCTGGACATCCAGTGATCCGCAATGGGCTTCTGAGTTTAGCCAAAAGCACCGCATCAAACATGTTGCCCTGGAAAGAGCAAAGTGTGGCACATCCTTCAGAATAAATAGCAATAAATTCAAGCCTTGCACTGTTCAATAGCAGCTCCAGTTTCATATGTTCCAGCATGAGGTTAACCTTTACTTTTAATTTTTCTCCTGGAATAGAATCCCTATGGTCTCTTTCATCCAGCTGTAGTATTTTACAGTACATATCTGTTTTGAGTACTTTTTTGCCCCTCTGCTTAAGGCTTGATCTTTTGTGACGCAAGCCTGCTCTTGGCCAGTGACTGGCCCTGTGGTGTTGCTGTTTCTATCGTTCCTGTGATCTACCTTTTGGGCACTGATTCTTCCAGCAGGCAGTCTGAGCAACCAACGCGTGCTTGTGATCAGCCGTGGAGTCTCACCTAGAATGATGCTCAAGGACATTATTGCTCCTGCAAAGACTCGCAAACTTCTGTCTGGAAATGGCTGTACTACAGGCATTTCATTAGTCAAATTGGAATAAAATAGCCCATTTGCATTTAGCCTTTTCTCAGTGTCACTAGATTATCCAGAGGAGAATAAAGCAGAGGTCAGCACCAGCACTTCACATCTACAAATAGGAAACCACAACCAGAGAATGACTGCCCTGCCAGGGTCCTAAGCGAACACCAAATATTTTGTGAGCACCCATGGACGAGGATGAAGTCCCATGCATATGCAAAGAGCTATACTTGTTGCTGTTCACCACATCATTGCAAAACAAAGCAGGTCTGCCTTGCCTCTGAAATTGCTATCATTGAATATGCATCCATCTAAATAGCTTTCCAAGCACTTTTTTGCTATAAAATCTGCTGTCTCTTTTTTGTTTAATTGCATTCAGTTTTACAGTCTCTCCAGGAAGAGCAACTAATTATAACATATCTCTGCATGGAGAGAGGCAGGTGTTTGCTAAGATGCAAGAGTCCTGGCTTTACTCTTAACAATTTATGTGGTCTAGCTAGATCTTAGTAAAAAAAAAAAATCACCAGACTCCAAAAACTGAACTGAAACTCAACATTTTCTAGATTTTCTTAGGTTTCCATGGGGTCAAATGAATACAGATTGGAACTGTGAGTTTGTAAGATGATAAAGGATTGCCAGTAATGAGTGAAATGCTGTGCTCTTGATTATAAGAACACTCAGTTTATCCAAATGAATAAGTCACAAAAATAGTTTAGAAAAACATCTGGGTAACCAGCTAGGCTCTTTAGGGTTAAACCTTGTCAGTGCATTTTTCAGTTATATGGCTTGAGGCAAGTCATTTAACCTCTGTCTTTCTTTCTTCATCTGGAAACTGAAAGTTATACCTATATATATGTTCAGGTTGTTGCGGGGAGAATGTGTTATGTAAAGCATATCATAATATCTGAGACATAGGTAGATTCACATGTTATTTTCAAGGAATAATCATAGTCAAAAAGCTAAAATTTTTGGAATAGCAGTATAAACAGAGCAGAAGTTAGAAAAATATTCAGTCAAACTCTCCTCTAACATATATAGGTGCTTCAGAACACATCTGAAACAAATACCCTTGAGGTAAGAGCACGTTGTCCAATACTTAGGTCTTTTCTTTCCTTGGATACAGGATTTATAGTCTAAATGTGCAATCACATCTCCAAAAATAATTCTCAACATGTGTGTGTGTGTGTGTGTGTGTGTGTGTGTGTGTTTAGCTTCTTTGTAGGTCTGGAGATAGCAGAGGGCGGTATCATATAGACTAAACAATAGAATTACTTGATGAATTTTCCCCTTTCCAGCTGGCTGTCTTGGCCAGGCTGGTTCCAGCCCAGTTCCACTGACTGAAATTCTTGGGATGCCCAGATGAGGCCTCCTGGGGCATTATTAATTTTCCTCCTGGGATTCTGCCAAGTGCAGTGGTACATGGTGGACCATGCCACTTTCCTCTTTCTGGAATAAAGTAAGACATGAATGCAAAATGTAAGTACTATTTAGATAAAAAAAAGTCATGTCTGTTGCTGAGTGATTAAAAGCAATGTTCACTGGATCTGTGTGTGCTCCCCATACTCAAATGTTACACCCTTGCCAAGTGTCACAGTCATCCATGGGTCTACCCTCTCTTCTACCCTTCAAACTCAATCTATTGAGTCTTGTTCCTAAGACTTTTCATTTCCACTTTCTCTCTTCTATCTCTACTGCCCTAGTTAAGGTCTATATTGTCTTTTGTCTGGACAGTGCAGTTTGTTTTGTGCAAAAGGAATTTTTCTATTTATTTTTGAGAGGAAGTAAACATAAGAATTACTAAAGGAAGACTTTCTGAAATAATTAAGGAAAAAATGTTGAGGACTGGAGGACAAAAGCATGTCATCACCTCTCCAGATGGAAATATCAGGAAGGGCTGTGTTGCTCTCACTGCTGCAGCAGGGGCCCATCTCCTCTACACTCGGCCTGCTTGAGACAGAGAGGGCAGAAAATTCCCACCATTTCATTAAGACCCATTACATCAACAGAATTATCATTCAGCTATAACAGAGTGATCTGCATGTAGTGTATTTTCATCTTGAGAAGAAATATTTTCTCAATCATTTTTTTAAAAGGAAGAAAGTAGCAGTTATTTTGAAGGGATGTGAAATGCAAATAGAGTAACTATAAATGTTGGCAGAGCTTATAAATACTAGGTCCGAAGGAGTTTTGACTTAAATATTGAAATTCAGCAATCGATCAATCAACATTGGCCTCTAATAGCTTTCAGAGTCTTGACAAAATACAAATACTATTTTAATGGCTGAGTAGCATGTCTAGTAAATTCAAGGATTTTTTTTTGCCCTTAGAATACATTGTCTACCTTCTCAGCTCCATACACAACCTTCAGTGCCGAATGCCCGCAGGTGACATAAGACATTTTAATTTTCAAAATGATTTTCAAAGTGCCTAAACATAGATTTATGAATTTAAGTATCACATGGTATTTGTTAGAAAACACACCACCTTAAAAAGAAAAGTTGACTCCATGAATGGCCATACAGTGGAACATAATGGAAACCAGAAAAGGAGAGGACTGTGTCACTTCGTAGGCAATGTGAAAAAACAAAACAAAACAAAAAAACCCATCACCCTTTGACAATTCAGTCATGTTACAATTAGGAGACAATCCTGACATAAAAACACACTTGGTGTTAAGGCACCAGAGCCCTTCTTAATCACCGCAGGTCTAGACAGCTCCCCCAGCTGTGTCTGCTCTCTCTGAGTGATGTGCGGCTCCTCCTAGACCGTGGCGTGAGCTCAGATGGGAATGTCGGCACAGGATCTTAATTAATTTCCATCTGCCTGGGTGTCTGTGTCACTGTGGTTTGAATTTGCTGGGAGGCAGCTCAGTGGGAGAGCTACAGGTTCACATGCAACAACACCCTGACTCACACAACTGCAGGGAACAGGGCTCCACCTATGGAAGCATACGCTTGCCCTCCCTGCCAATGCCTGAAGCGCTGCTTTCCCTTTGAGCCAGAGTGCAGCCTCGGGCCCAGCCTCTCTGGCCCAGAAAGGGCTTCACTAGCTTAGCTGATGAGACACACTTGGCCAGCGCAGCTTCCTGCAGTGCCTTAATGTGGCCACCACCATGGAAACCTGAGGGTGGAAGGTGGAAGCCCATCTTCTCTGTGCTTGATGGCTCTAATGTTTTTTAACTATTAAAAATAAGTAAAGAATTGGTTCCTGTTCCCAAATAGGGAACCCCATTGTTCCAGGCGGTTTTAGCCCAGACATAGAACGCCCAGAAAGAATATGCTAATGAAATGCACAGAATGTAATCTAGCAAGTGGAGTACAGCTTCTCGATGTGCCCGTGCCTCAATTATTTATGGCCAACAGTGAAGCTAGATGGTATCTGGCTCTACCCAAAGGCATCAAATTCACTTTCTTATGAACTCCTATGACACTGAAAATCTGTCTGGATCAGGGCTTTCCGATTCAACTATCAGGACTTTGGCACTGGGATAGCCTTGAGGAAAAAGGTGACAAAGAAAATACAGCATCACTTTGCTGTCATCCGTCAAACCAGGTTTGTTTTGCTGAAAGGCTGGGTTTTTCACAGCATTGAGGATCACCTTGAGACTTGGGGGAAGCAAAGTTGAAAAACAACCTTGGATAGTAAAGTTATTTAAGGTGGAAATATGGTCTGCAGTCACCTCAGTGGAGCGGGGAACGCTTGGGCAGAAACAATGTTTTGCTCTATCTCTGTGGAGCATCAAAGCCAAGCTATTCTCTAACCGACAGGCTGTTAGACTATTCCCACTGCTGAAGCAAAACACTGACCCATGAAACTTAAAAAAGTTTCAATCGATGGTCAGCTGACACCAGCACAGAAACAGGATGGCAGAGGGATGTGGCAGAGGAAAAGGTGCCCAGCCCCTGGGGCCAGAAAGCAGAGAGAGAAGGAAGGAGCAGGGGACATGACTCTCCTTCCAGGTCCCGCCCCAGTGACCCCCCTCCAACCAGGCCCCACCCCCCAGCAGTACCTTCAGCTGCTGAGCTCATCAATGGATGAATCTGCTGATCAATATGCCAACCGTGATCCATTCACCTCCCGCAAGCTTGAGAATTTGGGGAACATGTTAGATCTAGACTATAACATAGACAAAATGAAATTTTGGGGGAACAGTGCTTCCTGTTCTTTCAAAGGCAGTCTTGGGCCCCGGGAGTGTGGAAAGCTGGGCTTTTTACCAAATCTGGTGGCTAAAGAATTCTCATGCCTTGCAATTCCCTTTTGAAGCTACTGCAACTACGTTATTAGTGTCTCTGCACTGAGGAACCAGCAGAAGCAATATTTCCAAGCTCTCTAAGGGTACTCCATTAGGTTTTGGTTCCTGGGTCACTAAAGTGATGGTGGCAATGTGACAACATGATTTCCAAGGCTCCTTCAGTTCTGACATAAGCCAGTCTGTGATTCTGATTATTGATCTCTAGAAATGCTTTCCGGTTTTGGAGCACTGGAGAGGATATGTTCAGACCAAAGTCTTCTTCACACAGTATACCATTCACAAACTCAATCTGGGGCTATTCTGTTTGCTTGCTGGAGCTGAGATAGATCCTTTGTTACACATAAGCAAAGCAGGGCCTACGAGATTCATAGTTTCCCTAAAGGCCTTATCACATCATCATCATCATCATTTCATTGTCACTGTTACTATCCTCATTCTCATTTTAGTTTCTATTTTTTTTTTTAAATCTTGCCTTCCTTTTAAAATTTAGCCCAGTAGGCCACAGTGACCTGGGTTAAGAATTTTTTAAATATAAATGTTCTAAATGTAACTTGATAAAACAAAGACAAAGTCATTTTTCCAAATCTCTCTTAGGCATGCCTTATATGGAAGATTTTCTTTCCAGAGGGATTTGGATTCTCATTAATCTATTTCTCCTTTCAACAACAGAATGAAAAATGGAATGAGATTATCAGAATGGATAGTCTTGTGTGGACTGATAACATGCTTTTGAAAAGTGGTTTACAGTTGACATCAGTTAAGCTCATTGGGCCAAAGTGTCTCAGGTCTGCTCTGTGGGGCCTGGACTTCACTCCCAGCTTGGACACAAATATGCTTTATTGGTTACAAATGCCTCACAAGCCTATTGGAAGGATGAATGAATTCCTAGTGCGGTAAGCATTAAGTCATCTGTAGAACTATAAATATCCTTTGCCCTATTTTACTGAGCACTTATACAAAGATGTTGTGCAGTATGCCTTCTCTGTAATACACACACACACACACACACACACACACATATATATATATTTATTTTAAATTTGCATTATCCTCACACATTTTTATACATAATGTGAAAGGTATATAATAGAAAGTGAGTAACTTAGGTACTTTAAATGTCATGTATCTTCCTTTGTGGCCTTTAACATATATAATTATAGAGTTCAACTGATTCTTATGGCAGGATTTTTTTTTAACAATCTTAATGGACTGGAAAATTCTGTGTTTTGTAATTATAATAAAAATGATAGCTAAATAACTTGTAAGTTAAAACAATCCTTTCAAAGCAGTTATTTAAAAAGCATAGATTAACTTAAAGAAAACAAGTTGACAATGACCTACTTTATCTTGCCACTTTGCTGGTTAAGAAGACTCTGTTTCCACTAAAACGTGAGATCAGCAGACATGAATCCTTGCTGTGGCAGATGTGGCTGATACAGGTGTCACCCCTGTAACCACTTAAAATCTTTCTTGATCATCCCTGACACTGTTCATCCCACACTCTCAAAAACAGGTTTGTGCAGTAAATCTGAAGCACACTGTTCTTTTCTCCCATCCTTTGGAAGACAGAAACCCACAAGCCATTTGGAGAAGTTTCTACTCTGAGCTACAAACTTAGCTTTTGTTAAAGCTCAGTGCTGTTGATGAGCCAGTCATTCTCGCAACAGTGATGAACTAGGAATAAGGAGTAGATAAGACACTGACTCAACACAGATTCCTAGGCTCCACGCCAAGGACACTGACTCAGTGGACCTCGGCTGGGGTCCTGGAGCATGGTAGTGTTGAAAACAGTCTCACAGGTGGTTCTGGTGAGCATGTTGGTGGCCTAAAGTTTGACAAGCCTGGGAGGGATCACACTGTAGGTCCTCAGTGGAAAACCCAATCTTGGCGCTCCAGGATTGACCTTAAATTCAGGAATTGTGCTCTTCATATCTCCCACTATATTCCCAGGCACATGAGGACACTTGAATCCATTTTTCTTGTTGCATTCGAAGGTTCAAAATCTGGAAAGAAGTGACCCATTTGGAATCACAAAGCACAAGCCAGCGAGGACTCTAGGCATGTATACAGAGTGGTGGATTTCTCCCTTTGGTGGGAGGACATTTGCCTTGAATATGCTTGGGCATATGCAAAGTCAGCGAGCAAGGGAAGAAGTGGCAGTAGGTATCAACTCCTCACTCCTCTTAGGAGAGCTCTCATTTCATGTGGAGCCTGCTGCTCACCATTCAGCCCAGAGCTCACAGAGAAGAGCTCTCTGGGCTAGCACTTCTCTATTCAACATCTCCTCAGCATTTGGGGTCATTCTTTAGAAGAGTTTTCTGGGAACTACATCAGATTTATTCTAGAAGTCTAACTGTGGTACAAAGGTTCCCTGACGTGGCCCGACACTGGTGTTAACTGAAGGAGAAACAAATACCTAAAGGACTTCACAGCACCAGCTACCACATGGCACAGGACCTGTGCCGGCTATAGTTATGCAGTTTCTGCCTTCCGTGTCAAGTAAACACAACCCAGGGGCTCCCTGACCAGGACTCAGCAGGTGTTGTGCACTCAGACACCTGGTGACATCAGCCAAGCAGATTCACTGACAGAGAAGGGTTTCTTTTTACGTCAATTTCTGCACAAGGTAGATATCTTGCTGTTTGGCAGCCCAACTCTTATTTTGTTGACTCGGAAAATTAAAGGCTGCCCCAGGGTGTGGCTGAGAATAAGGATTTTAAAGTGTTTTCAACGAGTTTGAAAGGCGTTTCACTGTCCCCATCACAGTAAGATGAGAAGGTACAACTACAGTGCTTTCTACTTGGATCATTTCTTGGTTGAAGTATTTATAAGTCTTTATAAATTCTCACAGTATACTCCAGTGAGAAAGAAACTCTTCATTTCCCTACCCTAGGCAGTAATTCTTAAGAAAAACTACAGTGGAGACTTAGCAATTGTTTGATTAATTAGAAAAATTGGTAACAACTTTTACTCAATTTGATAAATACATGCTTTATTCAAAATAAGCAAGGCATTGCAAATCTCCATTCTACTTTTTGCTTGCCATAATTTTGCAAAAGAATTTAAAGACTAACGGCCTCTCTTGCTCTGTGTTTGTGTGTGTGTGTGTGTGTGTGTGTGTGTGTGTGTGTGTGTGTGTGTGTGGGTGTACAAGACTGAACCATTGAAGAGATTTGCCCAAGGTCACATAATCGTTCTTTGCCATTTCCTTTATTGTTTTCCCTCAAGTCCTCTTTTTGTAGTAAGCAAAGGAAGGGAAATGACGCTGGCTTCCAAATTTCATTATAAAAGCTTCCATTTAAAACAAAACGTATTGCATACTATAATTGCAACCAGAGCCAGTAAGGCCAGTGGTTTCCAACCTTGTAAGAACTGGGGGGCTGCTTGAAAATGCGGCTGACTTCAATGGGCCCTGCTGTCTTCTAGCCAGGCTGTGGATAATAGAACATTTTCAGAATATAGTTACATGGTAGAAAACACAAACACATTTAATGTCTTTTCTTTTCTTTTTTTTTTTTTTTGGTTAACAAAATGCACATAATTTTCTTAACCAAAAAATTACGGTAATAGTTTTATGTCATAATAGTAAAGTGTTCTATTTTTCCTGAAGTTCAAGTTTGAGTTTGTGTACACAAAACTGGAAAAACAAAAACATAACTGTTAATTAAAACCTGCCCCCAAAGAACAAGCTGTTTGATTCAACTGTTATTTTTTGCTGCTGATGTTGTTATTGTTGTTTGAAATCTGCTTATAGTTGTAAGCACAACTTGTCCCTTTTCTATAGGTATAAAGGTATTCAATAAATTTTCATCATGACAGTAATGACAACTGATGTTTAATGAAACTTTTCTGTGCCAGGCCTGGTGCTAACCAATTTTCTAGCCATTGATTTATGCAATTCTGCCTGGAAAGGAAGAAAT
Organism: Thryonomys swinderianus; assembly: GCA_004025085.1. Lineage (NCBI taxonomy): Eukaryota > Metazoa > Chordata > Mammalia > Rodentia > Thryonomyidae > Thryonomys > Thryonomys swinderianus. Next base: position 31,331 of record PVIC010002124.1, read on the forward strand.
TAGCATTTCTTTTTTGCAAAGGAAAAATTAGCCTTAGTTAAGAACTTGCCTGAGGTCAGCCTGGGTGGGCAGCAGAGGAAGCAAGGACTCTAGCACTTCCGCATGCGCGAAGCACTCTCTTCTGGTTCATATTGAGCCCATGAGCTTCATAGTTTTCCCCTTTACTATCACTAATTTAACAAAGGAAACTTAGCAAATATGATTAAAAATATGGAGCTCCACTAAATTAAATGCAAAATCTATTTTACCCGTGTCTATGAAACTTGTAGAAAGCACCCAGCTCCTGAGTTATTATCCAGCTCTTTGAACTCTAATTACTCCCAGGACTGTGATCTATAAGACAAAGCAAAATAAGCTGCCAAGCGAAATAGAAGTTCAGCAAAGGAAAGAGATTGTAGAGGTTTTTTTGCCATCTCCCTCCTTTTTTCCTTTCCTCTAGGCCTTGCATTACCAAAGACACGCTTCATATGCAGAGTACAGAGCAAGGGAGTTGAAATGATAATTTGCAAAAAATGTTTCAAGGCCTACAGTTGAAACTTTTTACTAAAGGTTGATAATTCTCTTAGCAGTACCCATATGTAAGGCTAATCCCTTAAGAGGAATAGTAAGAAAATCAGGTAATAGAGCATATGCTTAGCATGTGCAGGACCTGGGTTCAATCCCTAGCATGAGAAAAAGAAAGAGAAAGAGAGAGACTAAATAATATTAATTTACCTTATAGATTCTGCCCTTTGCCAATGAGCTGATGCTCCTATTGGGGATAGGCCAGTCAGCCATTAGCTCTTCTATCAGTCCACTTAGGATCCAGTATTTGGACCTCTGATGGACTGGCTTCTTTTACATCAAAAATATTTGCTTGCTGTGTACAGACAAATCTGGAGGCGGACAAATCCAGAGTCTCTTCCCGAGACTACAAATAAGAGTGTTCTTCCTATGAGACTCATTTCATTTACAATGGTCCACTGGGGAGATTAGTTCTTCCTAAAATAATTTCTTTCCATACATGTAGATTTAAAAACTTTTACTAATAATTTCCATGCCTGTTTCAAGATTTTTCACAGACTTCCCATGCTTAAAAGGCTCTCTCCATACACTTAAAAAATGGGACTGTGCTCACACCTGTAATCCCAGCACTCAGGAGGCAGAGGCAGGAGGATTACTGAGTTAAAGGCTTGCCTGGGCTACATAGGGAGCCGAGAGCCAGCCTGAACTACAAAGTGAGACCCTGTCTCAAAAAAAAAAAAAGGGGGACTGTTTAACAATCTTACATTTTGTTCATAATGCCAAACAATGGAATTCCTTTACTCTAATCAGAGCCAATCATCCATGCTTCCTTATTCACTTCTATTTTTGGATCCAACTGAATATGTAAGTGAAAGGTGCTTTTCAAATTCTATCAAATAGGTGCAAGAATTTTCATTACAGATAAAGTATTTGATGTAGGTTTGGTCATAAAAGAAATCTTCAAAATTAAATTCCCTCTTTCAGTATCTGTCTACACAACCAGAAGGAAAAGGAAATATTATAATAGATGTTTAAATTTAATGAAGAAAATTGATCTTTTTAGTTTTACTGTATGTACAGGCTCTCTCTCATACACACACATCCAGTTTTGATATGTTATATGTATGAATGGACACATTTTTCAGCTCAAGTAGCAACAGTGACCTCTAGTGTGTCTTTTAAATTTTCTCACTGCACAACTTCAACTCATTGTTTCTTTAACCTCTAGGGCATTATTTAAGCAAAATTTTCCAGTTCATATTTGGACTAATTTCTGTATTGACTCTATATGCTGATGACTGATTCTTGAGAGAACTTCTTTGATCCTGGTAATGTATGATAAAGTAATTGTACCTTCATTAATGACTATAATTATAGTACATAAAGCTGTCATTTAAATGAATAATCACCCCCCCAAAAAAAAGTTTGGTTTACTTGCAATTTGGAATTTAACTTTGACTGAATAACCCTGAGCTCTATGCCACTAGCATCTACACGCTGTCATGTACTTTTTGCAAAAGTATCCATTTCACTTTGATGAGACCTCCTAGGTCTTTTTATTAAAGTCAAGAGAAAAAGAATCAAAGAATCTGTATGATGGCTTAAACAGTTTTTCAGTCTTGGGGATTTTGCCCTAGACGTGTGCTGGTGTCAAGACAGAGCACACAAGAATGAAGTCGCATGACACTGGCTCTGGCGGCTTGTGTCAGCACTTCTGTTCCAAGTTCCTCTTTTCAGGAGTTTATAACATAGCAGTAAAATTTATTATGGGCTGGGACTTGGCAAACAGGAGCCTGGGAGAGCACTGTGAAGTCCCCCCCCCCACCTTTTCTTTCAAGTAAAGTGTTTGAATTTATTTGGTCCAGTCTCTCTTTAAAAAAAAGTCACCTCTCCTCTGGTCAGACGGCCTTACTTCCCCTTGGCCTTGGCTGCATGTGGTCTATCTGTCAGAGGCAAATTGAAAAGGGCTCTCTGTCTGTCCTTTGGTAAACTCTTTTAGGGTAAGTTGGAAAGGGGGAAAAGTCATCAAGGAGTAAATGTTTCCTGTAAATGAAAGAGGCCTTTAGAATTATAATTGTTGGAAAAGATCCTCCAGGGCAAGTGAGGGAGACATGAAAAAGTATTCAGGATTGTTTCCTATAATTGGATGATCTTCAGTGCCCTCCAACAGCTGGGCTTGTTGGCAAACAAGAAGCTGCATGTGGAAAACATGCCCCAGTCTGTGTAAACTAAGCAAGACATAAAGGCAAGCATCATTTCCACATTAACAAATAAAACAAAACATGAAAAGCACTCTGTAGAGAATCAGGAAGAAGGATGGAGTATGTGGTTTACATGCAAGTAAATCTATTTTAAATATAACATATACCCTATTGTGCATGTCTCCCTTTCTCGGTCTTCTTATTGCCCAGTAAAATCTGTGTGTCACTGACAATTTTGAGATAGCACTTACCTAGAGAAAGAACCAATGTTGAGGAATCCCGTGAGAAGAAATTAATTGAGGTCATATATGATTCAATAAAGAATTTCAGAGTTTAAAGGAACAGTGAGCATTGATTGACCAACCCCTCCCATTTGCAAATAAACAGGGTCCAGAATATCAACTCACCCGTGGTCTGAGGTGTGCTGGTGAGGTTGGAGTGTCAATTTGAATGGCTCTGGGTTCCACCCCAAGATTGGGGAGCATACATCTGGTTGTTCCTGAGTGAGTCATAAAAGCATAGCCTCAGGGTCAATGTATGGTCCATGGCCCCTTCTTCTTAGACACAGTTCCCCTGCTTTGGTTCCCAGAACCTGTGAACTAAGTAGCTTTGCTGCAATGCACCCTTCTGCCATGATGTCTCTGCCTTGGCATCAAATGACTAGGGCTTGAATATCCATAAAATGAGAGTCAAATTAATCCTCTCCACCTTTACATTGTGGATGTTGGTATTACAGCACAGGAACAGGAAATCTGACACATACAAGAGATGATATTCAACCAGGACTCAATATATCCTCACAGGTTGTGAATAACTAGTTTTCAGCCTACCTTGGTCAACATTACTTGGCTACTTTTGAATGTCACCCCTACTTTACTTTGGTCACACAAGTAAATTTATGACAGATACATCATGGGTTTTTCTGCCAGTTGTCAGAGATGATTTGGACTCCAGAATTTATAACTTTACATATCTTCCATAAGCTTAACCAGTGATTGTTTAACTTCTAGGCCAGATCAGACCCAACCAATTAGCAACTAACTGTCCTTGTCCTTTGTTCACTTCCTAAAACCCACAGAAGGATGAATACTAGTAGCTATTCGCCAAACCATCTGAGTCTTCATAAGAGTAGGTGAAACACATGTGAAAGATCAGAAAAAGCTCTAAAAAAAAAAAAAGTAGATAGCTTTTTTTGTCAGTCAGTCTGCTTTTCAAGTGTTAAGTTTTTGTAGAGAAATTCAAGCTGAAAATCACAGAATTGCATTATGTAGTTTACCAAAAAAAAAAACAAGCGGCACTCCAGAGCACCTAAACAGAAGGAAGCATGCGCCTCCCTCTCAACAAATGGGAAGGGGGTGTGCACTAGAATAAATGTTTACACACAGCATCATTTAAGTCACTCCCCACTTGAAGTAACTTTGGTTAACTAATTAGCATGGTTTTATCCCGTGTGATAAGAGGGGTCTGTGTAACTCTTTAAACTTTCTGTCTTGACAGATTCCACGGAAGACTTTGTGTTCTCAGCGTTAGCGGAGGGAGGGGCTCAGTTGGGATGGAGGAAAGACACTGGGGAAGTTGGTGAAATTTTGAAAAGGAAAGAAAGGCAAGTTTAAACGAGTTCTTTATAAATGATATGGAGTTAGAAGGCAACGGGCCGAGATGACAGCTTTGGATAAGAGCAAATTCAAATATGAATGATTATTCAGAACGATATACTGGTGTCATGCTTAACGAACCAGTACAAGCAGGGTACAGTGTCCTTAAAGTGCACCTCCTCCCACCTCTCCCATGCTTCCAGGATGTTTGTGGACATTTTCCAAGAAAATGCACATTACTTGCAGGTAACCTGCAAGCCCCGTTTGGTCTTACTCTTATCTGATTTTGCAGATGCTGAATTGCTTTGTCTCAGGTTTATCAGAGTCTTTTCTTCCTCAGTACTGAACTCACTGAAGTCTCTTTCATGTTGCTCTTTTGCTATGCTCATAGGTATGTTTTCAGTCCCTATGATGGAGGCATGAAATGCTATACATGGCTTTAATTGTCCCGTTGAGTAACTACTCTATCTTTTAAATACATAATTTGATTGATTGGAACACAGTCTCTTCGTTAAAACTTCTTTTTTTAATTCTTGAGTTAGGGATGAAAGAATATTGTTTAGTTTGAACCCTCTGGCTTTTGTCAATTTGTGTCAAAATTAATGTAATTTCAATGTAACCTTTCCTTTTCAGTATAAATAACACAGTAATTCTCCCTTTAAAACAGCTAAAGAAATATAGTTTGATTTTTAAACCCAGGAAATACCTATTAGGGAGGAGAATATCTTTCCTTTCAAATCTCTCATGAATTCGTGGCTTCAGCTCTTTCTTTACTCAATAAGAATCTTTACTGGATGTTTGCTTTATGATGTTCTTTGTTGTTTTGAGAAAGAAGAAAAATTCCCATGGGTTAAAAACAAGAATGATCTTGATTCTGCTCATGATAACTTTAAGCACCTCTCACATCATCAGTAGATTTTTTTAATTGAATTCTTTATTGGTACATTGCAATGTCACCATATCCTACAGAAATATTGTTTTTCAATAGTGCCAAAATAGAAGGATGTTCATTACAGTTTTATTTAAAATAGCAAAAAATAAAAAATAAAAAAAATAAAATAGCAAAAAAAAATAGCATGAATACCTTGTTTGTTTTTTGTTTATTTGTTTGTTTGTTTGTTTTGAGACATGGTCTCAGTACTTCCGGCTGGCCCTGAGCTCACTATGTAACCTAGGCAAGTCTTGAACTCAGCAATCCTCCTGCCTCTGCATCCTGAGTGCTGGGATTATAGGCATGAGCCACTACATCCAGTACTGTGGTTTGTGGTACTAATTGGTGGTGGGCATGAGTCACCACACTTGGTATTGTTGTATGTGGTTACCTGGGATCAAACTAGGGACCTTGCCCTTGCTAGGCAGGTGGTGAAGAACCACTGAGCTAAATCACAAACCCATAAATACCCTTTTTGTAGGGAATTCATTAAATAAAAATGAAGTAACAATATTGCATTTAAAACAATATTACCCATATGGACTGACCCTGGATTCTTGTGAATTTCGGGGGATAAAAAAGAAAGTAGATTGCAAAATAAAAAATTGGACATGATACTATTTATATATGACTACAAAGATGTACCTGTATATATACAAATATATGTGTGGACTAAACACATCTATGCATACATACATATGTAAAACAGTGCCTACCTGTGGGTGGTAGGATTTGGCTAATTATTAATGTTTTGAGCTCTAAAGAAAATTAAAGCTTCTTGCAAAGGTGCAAAAGCAACCACTGCATAACATACTGGGGCAGTACTGACTCAGCTGTCACCCCCACCTTCCTTCTTCTTCAGACTTTCCATTGTAAAGGCTAGAAGTGGAAAAAAAAAAACAAAAATAAATTTTCCCAGCCCCTTGCAATCATAGTGGTGATGCGATACAATTCTTCTGGGAAGGCCAAGTGGCCCTGCATGGGGTTTGGGAAACTGAGGAAAGGTTTCTACTTGGCTGTCCAGTGACACAGCAGCCACCACTCCGTTGCTTACATTATGGATACAACACAAAGCTGAGCGGTTCATGCTGTTCTTCAGGACCTCACATCTTGAAATCAAAGCAAGCAGAGCTCTATCCTCAGGCTTTTTACTATATTACAGAAAGCAATTCCATGGGCTGGAGCTTTATCTCAGTGGTTCCAGTGCCTGCCTCGCAAATGCAAGGTCCTGATTTCAATAGGGTAATCACATACAACAATGCTGGGGGTGGTGACTCATGCCCACCAGCAATCAGTACCACATACCACAGTGCCAGGCATGGTGGCTCACGCATGTAATTCCAGCACTCGGGAGGCAGAGGCAGGAGGATTGCTGAGTTCCAGGCTTGCCTGGGCTACATAGTGAGCTCAGGCCCAGGCTGAACTACAAAGCAAGATCCTGTCTAAAAAAAAAAAAAAAGCAATTCCTTTGTTTTCAGTGTTTGAGGTATTTAAATACTTGGGACCCCAAAAAATCATAGCGAACTGAAATAACATTTATAATATTTCAACCTCACCACCAATCCAACTATCCAGAATTCATCATCCAGGACCACACTGTGTTCTGTTTCTCTTTCTCTCTCCATCACTCTTTCCCTGTCTCTGTGTGTGTGTATCTCTGTCTCTGTCTCTGTCTCTTTCACACATACACATATACATACACATTAATATATGTGAATAAGCACCTACATTCAAATACTTTGTTTTCTAAAAATGAAAATATATAAATTATTTTATAAATTACATTTTCCTAAAAAGTAAGAGCCTAGTTATCTTTGTTGGCTCCTTACATCTATTGTATTCTTTTTTAATGGCTTTGAGCTATAATTCATGATTTGATTTGCCTATTTAAAATGTGCAATTCATTTTTTTGTGTATGCAGAGTTGTATAATCACTGTGAGGATTTACTCTTTTATTTTTTTTTAATTTTAAACTGAGAGTAATACTATGTTGCCTGTGTGTACCTCCAACTCCTGGACCCAACTGATCCTACTTTTTTCACAAGTAGCTGGGATTATAGACTGGACTGTGGCACCCCACTGACAATTAACTTTATAATGATTTTATCCCTCCCTCCAAGAAAATCCCCTATCCAGTGATTTCGCATATCCCCAGTCCTCCAACCCTAGCAAGCTCTGTGTTATTCTTTGTAACAGCCTCTTAGTTTTCTGGAGCTAGATTTAACATAATTCAATCTCTACTGGAACTCCATTGTCAATTTGCAGTTTTTCATTACTATAAACATTCTGTGATGAGCACCTTTTATACTTCTTCCTTCATATCTTTTACTTTGATTCACTTTCTACTTGCATGAGTTTTAGTTTTAGAGTCTGGGGAAAGAATCTGCACTTCAAATTGCAGTTTGGAGTCTACAGAGAGGCACTTGGAGACAGCTTGACGGGGGCTGGATCCGGCGTGGACTGTCAATAAGGAAGGTATGAACCCTGGAACAGGATGCAAGAGCCTGGAGAAAGATCTCCTTCTTGCTAAGCCCCCAGAGGGCTCTGCTGTGTGCTGATGACCTTCTAGGACAGGACATCTGCTAATTCATACAAGGACAAGTGTTGGGAAGAAGTGGTCAAAGATGAAATCAGCTAGCTGAAAATTTGGGGAAGGTTTGCTACTGTAGTGAGCACTGGAGGCCACATCAAGGGGGTTAAATTTTAGTCTGAGTGACAGAAAGTCATCAAAATTTTTAGAAAGGTAGTACATTTTTGCTTTAATTTGGAAATGATTACCCTGATTGCTATGTGAAAAACTGACAGTGGGTTAAAAAAAAAATCATGAGAAGTGAGAGATCAGTTAAAGCCCATATTAGAAGTCCTGATAAGAGAAAGGTTCAAATGTCCAGAACTCAAAGTTTACGAAGAGAAGTAAAGTATGTAACTTTTTTTTTTTCTTTTGAGACAGGGTCTTACTTTGTAGTTCAGGCCAGCCCTGAGATCACTATGTAGCTCAGGCGAGCCTTGAACACAGCAATTCTCCTGCCTCTGCCTCCCAAGTGCTGGGAGTACAGGTTTGAGACACCAAACCCAGCATTTGTGGTATGTGGTACTGATTGCTGGTGGGTGAGTCACCATGCCAGTATTGTTGTATGTGGTTACCGGGATTGAACCAGGGACCTTGGGTTTGCGAGGCAGGCACCAAAACCACTAACCTAAATCTGCAACCCTAAAGAATGTATCTTTGAATGATGCAAGGTAAAAATTGACCTACATCATAAAGCAATCACATAAAAGAAACATATAAAATGCTATTGAAATACAAAGGCAGAAGGTATTATTTCAGCAATGGAAATCAGGAGTGGTTTTGTGATTAAGAATTATAGTTAACTCTTGAGGAATAGGTAGAAAAGACCTTTCAAAACTGGGTAGACACCCAAGAAGGATAAACTTCTCACAATCTGTACTCTTTGTGATCTGGTCCCACATTACAGGCTCTACATGAGAAGGGCCCAAACTCACACTGGCAATCAAGAACTGAGAATGTGACTGCTGTCTTAGAGAATGTCCAAGCTTTGTCCCAACTGTCCTTGCTTTCCACAAATGAAGCATTAACTGAGTTACCATTGTGGGCTGAAGGGCTGAATGTGGGCATTGTGGGCTGAATGAATCCTTTTAAGGATACATTGACTTCCTGATTTCTAGAACATGTGAATGTTACCTCATATGGAAAGGATGGGTAACACCTTGTCTAGCAAAAGATGGGACTAAATGAAGGACTTCAAGAGGAAGAACTTTTCCTGAGTTATTCCTGTGGGCCTTAAATGTAATGACATGTATCCCTAGAATGGAACTCGGACAGAGGTTAGAAATAGGCAGAAGAGAGCTGAAGATTTAGCTCAGTGGTTCTGGCACCTGCCTCGCAAGTGCAAGGTTTTAAGTTCGATCCTGGTAACCACATACAATACTGGGTATGGTGACTCACACTCACCAGCAATCAGCACCACATACCACAGTGCCGGGGCGTGGTGGCTCACGCCTATAATCCCAGCACTCGGGAGGCAAAGACAGGAGGATTGCTGAGTTCGAAGCTTGCCTGGGCTATGTAGTGAGCTCAGGGACAGCCTGAACTACAAAGTGAGACCCTGTCTCAAAAAAAAAAAAAAGAAAGAAAGAAAGAAAGAAAGAAAGAAAGAAAGAAAGAAAGAAAGAAAGAAAGAAAGAAAGAAAGAAAGAAAGAAAGAAAGAAAGAAAGAAAGAAAGAAAGAGGTAGAAGAAGACAGAGGAAGACAGGAGAGGCCAGAGGCAGAGACAGGGCCAAACCTAGGACTGGTTACAAACTCCAATAGCTGTGCTCACTTTTGCAGCACATGTACAAACTTAAAAAGCTGTAATGCACAAAAAGCAGGTAACAGATTCTCTTCCACAGCCTCTGAGAGGACACAACCCTACTCTCTCCCCCCACTCTTTACGTCTCTCATGCATTTCTTTGAAAAGTATATGTCCACTTATTATGTCACTCATTCCAAGAGAAATACTTGCATACTTTACAAAGATCTTTTCAAAACTCTCTACCTTATCTCCAGTGCATAACCTTGCTAGGAGGATTGCAGGACCCTGCTGGGTAAGAGGAAAACTATTTTGAATTAGGAACAGGAGACTAACTTAGTGCCACGATGATCGTGACCTTGAGAAGGCGGCTTTTCTCATGAGTGCTTCGCCACCAGTGAGTATGGTCAAGCATGGGGCCTGCTTTAACCATGTGACCTTCGGCAAGTCATTTGAGGGCTTGCTAACTCTTCCTCTTTAAAATGGAGAAACTAATTCTTACTTCAAAAGTAGGATTTGAATATTAAAGAGGTTAATGTACGAGAATGCATTATGTAAATTGTAACAAGTTAGGAATTCAGCAGCATTATTTTTGTTTTCTGTGCACAAAACCTCAAGGGTTTCAGGTTGGGGAGAGAAATGACACCCTAGATTGGATGCCTGTGGCCTCACTGAGTTTTTCTGAAGATGAAACAAGGGTAGAGTAATATTCTCACTTAGGAAGGCAGGTCAGGTATCAATATTGAATGAGGTAGGTCGCTTCCCCTGTAGCAGAACTTTTAGGGTATAGGTAGAGAAACCTCCATTTTGCTGAGGAACGAGTATAAATTGGACACCCTGCTACATTCTGGTCACTACCCGGTACTCAGTGAAAGGTAGCTGGTCCTAAACTGGATTCTCACTGGGTCTTTCAATTTCCACTTCAGTTTACATGAGGCCTGTTCTATCACACTGTTTAAAGCACTAGAAGGATTCACATGATCATTCTGCATTCTGAGGAGCCCGTGTAAAACATGAAGTGTCTATTTTGACTAAAACTAATAACCAGGTACAAACTTCCATGGCAGGCCGCCCAACTGATGAGGTGGGTAAAGATGGAATCAGGGACTTGGCGTTATGTGAGCTCGATGTTCTGTGAACATTCCTGAAGGAGAGCCCTGCTGCGCAGCCCCCGGGAGCGCCCCTCCGGCTCCCCTTCCTTCACACACAGCTGGGTCCTCCCACCACCCTTGTCTTGTAAGTCATTAGCATCTTAGGGAGCTGGCGGTCCTCTGGCTTTCCTTGGGGCCTCTGCAGACAGAGCCACAGAGCTGCCTCAGTTACCTTAGCAACCCCTTTCATTATTCATCTTTAAAAGGATCACTTAGTAGAAGTTAAACCCAGGCTATGTCAGATGACCTTCTAAGGGGACAGAGTGAATTTCCTGGTATGGGGATAAACATGGATTCCAGTCTGGTGCACAGTGACTCATAGGTGGTCAGACCAGCAAATTTTGGTTTAAAAAGGTCACTTTTTTAAATAGGCAAAACACTGCGGAGGCCTGTTATGAAATGCCTATTAGCGCATAAGGGAAAAGCTCAAACTGACGCATTTCAAGGTAATACATTAACTGTGTCCCTGAAAATGATCCCAAGGGGTTCAGGGTCTCAAACCAAAAGTAGGCTGTATGCCTCCTTAAATGGAAAGAGTTGATGGAGCTAAAAGGGAGAAAAGGCATTCATAAGGACAAGGGCAAATGAGGATGAACAAGCAAAGGCATGTGATCAGAGAAGCAGCAGCAATGTCCAAAAATAGTGACACCTAAGGGATAATGCATAAGCAGCCTACAAGAGGTGTAGTGCATGGGAAGAAATTAGGGACAAAGGCGGGAAGGTTTTGTGGAGGACAGAGGAAAATAATGTAAATGCTGCCTTGGAAGGCCAAGGAAAGTGTTTATTCCTCAAGAGGGCACATCAGCCACAGTGACTCTTACATGGAAGAGCAAGAGTACACGTAGGAAATCCAAGGCCTTTCAAAAAGTTTTTCAAGCTTGCGATTTTGAGATTAATATCTAGATCATTATCCATAGCTAATTATTAATTTAATTCAGGCCTAAGCAGGCAGACCAGAACTTGCCCATGGAAAAAGCTTTAGAAATTCCTATGCAGAGACACACACCCATCATATATTCATTGAATGAAAAGGAAATTGTTTCTAAGATTAAACCCAAATTAAAGATGGAGTTCGTGGACACTGATCTTAGATGGACATAGATAAAATAAGCTATAACTCGGGCTCCAGCCCTGTCCACAGACCTCCGTAGCATACAGCAACTCTGCAGTAATAGAAGCACAAACCCTAAAACTGCAAAGAAGTTCAAGGCATTGTCCTCAACCCCTCTTTATAGTATTTCAAAGGGAGCTTTGAGAACCCTACTGTAAGAGCAGAAGCCTAGACAGTGCCTCCTCCAAACACAAATTGCCTGCAAGTGGCAGAAGTAGCTCTATAGCCCAGATTATTTTCATGTAGCAGCCCCTGTCTGCTCTTCTGCTGTCACTCCCTCTTGCCTGTGCTAAGGAAGGATCTGAATTCACTCCACTGTCTCAGAGAAGAGATGACCTTGGAGGGGCAGGAAGCTTCACTGGCCCTCCTCTTCAGTTTACAGGTGCTCCGGAAACACTGGCAAGAGAGGCCATGGCACTGTCTTTAAAAAGCTTTCTCCTCACACCCTTATTTGATCTCATTCCAGTAGTGATTCCCACAGTTACTTTTGAAAATTCTCAGGAAATGTTAATGATTTAGCATAAAATTTGTACAGCTCAGGAGGGATGATATATTAGGAAATTACTGATTATTGGTTTCTTAAAAAGGCTAAGCCCATCAAACATTTTTGTAGTGATGACCAGTGAGTAAAATTTCATCTACATTATAAGTAGAGAAGTAGAGTTTTAAATATTTTTTAACAGCAGAGTTTTTTAAATATTTGGAAACCCAATCTAGTAACACTAATTTACTGTAAAATTTATCAATTGCAAAAGGAAGTTGGCTTTGAAAAAGTTTTAGTTGGCAGTGAGAAGAACAGTTATACCTTGAGAAGGCATGTTTTGTATGTCTGTACCATTACTGACATGTTATTATATATAATAATTCTAGAAAACTCAGATCAAAAACCAACAGTTAGAAAAAGATCTCCAAACTGGTTGCATGAAACAAAGAGTATTCATAAGATTGTCGATTTGGAAGCTATCAGAAGACACTATTGAAAGTTCTACTACTTATTGTTCATCTCATCTTTTAAACTGCCATTTTGTGTATCTCGATATATAACACATGTAGCATAAACAAACGAACAAATATAAAGGATAAATGGATTGCTGAAAAGTTTTAAGAGAATGTATGTAGCATGAGTAAAGATAATTCAAGGCCTGTCCAAATGAAAGAGAAACCTGAGTAGAGCCACAAAGAGTCTGGAAGAGATCTGAGTTTGTTGGGCCTGAAACTTAGACAACTGTGGGGTCCCTTTAAAAAAAAAAAGACATGAAACTGTATATCCAAAGTAGGTACAGGATAGACTATATATCTGGACTGAAAAGCGATTTGGATTGTCTTCTGGGAATTCATAAACAGCTTACCAGAAAAACAGAGATGATTTATAATTGCAACCTGGTTTTTTATCCTCACAAGAAGGCTTTGTAACTCTCAACAACTTCCAACACCCACCAGGAACCAAATAAGCAAGAGCTGCAGTGCACCAATGGCTGCCACCTGTTTGAGAAGTGAGAGAATCAGCACAGCAAGAAGGAAGAGTCTATGAGAGGGCTGGAGGAAAGACTGACAGATTTTTCTAGAACTGCCAGGTACCTGTCCTGATTTTCCATAAATCAAAAGTTAGCACTGACTTGGAGTACAAAGCAAAATCTTATGAGTCAATTCTGTCAGGTGATTAAGCACAGGGCTTAGGGACAGGCAGAACCTGTTTGAATACCAGATTAACCAATGGTCCCAGTGTGTCAAGACTTTCCCAGTTTCAGCAATAAAACACCTGTATCACATAGTGGGTCTCCTAGCTATACCCAGCTCTAATATTTTGTTAATTATGAGCTTATAAACAAAGTACCTATCTTGCTAATTCCAAGCATCCCCACCTGTGAAACTGGCATAACAGAAGTATTTGTCTCACCATTTTTTGGAAATAGAATGAGATGAATCCTAGTGAAGGATTCTAGAAAGGCAGAGTCCGGCTGTGTGCTGATAGGGAGGTTTTGGTGTTGGTCTGAGTGGGGAACCATCACCAGCTTCTTCTCAGGCCTCCTTAGGAGTGTGAAGTTTCTGCCTTTCCTCTGATATTCAGTCTCTGTGCTTAGTGGAGATCAGTTACATCTGTACCCTTGAATTTTTGTATTGGCCTTTATGTTTGGATAGAGGACATTTTCCAAAATACCTCTCCCCTTCAGGAAGATCTAAGCACTGGGCTGCCTTGTTTCATCCTTGGTTAAAAAGCACCCAGAAGCCATGTGAACCCCTCTCAACCTTTCTGACATTCTTCCATCTCTAATGTCAAGTGCTTTTCATGCTTATAAGAGGATGAGGGAGAAAAGAATAGCATTCTTTTGAAGAGTGCAAAAGGGAAAAGTCATCAATGTAAAGATTAAGTCATAAGAGTAAAAGACCAAATTCTCTGTTAGGGAGACTGCATAGCACAGTAGAAAAGGCACAGCTTTCTGTAAAAGTCTATTCATCTGTGTGCCAGAACACAGGATCAGAACTGTGGTCCACTCGATGTGAAAACATGACCACAAACAACTCATTTAACCTTCCCTGGGTTTTTGTTTCTTCATTTTTAATGTAGGAAAAAAGTTATCACATCCATGAAGTTCCTGGGAGAGTTAAATAAATTAGATGATATAAATAAAGCCCTTAGCACAGGGTCTCCTTTTCTTTCTTTCTTTCTTTCTTTCTTTCTTTCTTTCTTTCTTTCTTTCTTTCTTTCTTTCTTTCTTTCTTTCTTTCTTTCTTCCTTCCTTCCTTCCTTCCTTCCTTCCTTCCTTTCTTTCTTTTCTTTTTTTTTGGGGGGGGGGGGTGAGTCCAGGGATCAAACTTGGGCCCTTGTGCTTCCAAATAGGTGAGGTACCACTTGAGCTAAATCCCCCCCACCAGCTTTTCTTTCCTTTCCATTTTTTTAAAGTATAACACTAGAGAAACAGAAAACCCTCAAATGTTCTCTGAAAAGAACTCAGTCAAAGCAAGAGGATTCAAAGCTTTCTCCTATAAGCACACTCAAGATGAAGACTAGATACCTCTGTCTCCAATGTCTGCTACATAAAGAACCAAAGAGGAAACACTCACATATTTTCAATTTCATTTATTAAAGGGATTCTTGAAAAAGAAACAGTATGATATGCTTGAGAAACAGCCAGCATTCTCCTCTGAAAAGAGCACCTGACTGTATCCTGGGGCTCCCAGGACGCTGTACAGAAGCTCAGGTTGTATGGCCAGGGGAACGTCATGAGGCTCCCTTGGAAACCACCTATGTGGGCCCTGCCCACAGTGAAGAAACACTGGAAACATAGGCAGAGTTTCTTTTTGAAGACTTATCTGTGAATCACAAGACACTTTTATTGACACTTTAAAAGCCTGAGTTTAATGTATTGGGAGCCATCTGGTGAAAGAGAAGTGAAGCTACTAGAGGTTTTGCAGGTAGCTGTTGAATGCTTTCTCACTCTTCTTGAGTTGCATGCCACTTTGGAAACTAGAGACCACTGGAACGCGCACACTGACATACAGGCTATAAAACATATCCTCCCAAAGATTGACAGAAGCTGAAAAAACACTGGAAGTAGGGTCCTCTGCAACTCGAGGAATTTATAGCTATGATGGCCCAACCAAATATAACATAGGCATTAAGGAGCTGAGGATTTTATGGAAGATAACAAAGTTGAAAAACCTCTACTCTGAGTCCAAACAACATGTTGGCTTATAATTTCTTTGAGTTTAGAGGCAAGGAAACCCTAGATAGCAGCCCCACAAACCTGAACAGTGTCAAATGTGAGGCTTTCCATAGGTAGAGAAGAGCTTGCTCTCTTCTCTTTCAGCAGCTCTAGATCAGAAAGCCAATCAACTGATCCTCAAAGTGAGGAAAATGGTTTGAACTCATTTCTTCCCTTTGCTCAGATTAATACACAGTGAGGGTAGAACTCAGGTGAGTGGAAAAAGCAATGGGATGGGTGAGAGAGAGGAGGAAGAAAGCAGGAGGAGTGAACCTAATAAGGTACTAGTACAGAAGAAATATGAATATTGGGTTTGTGGTCTATAGTCTTCAACTGTATGATTTAACCACTGTTTTGAGCCTCCATTGACATTCAAAAGAAATAGGGTGATCTAAGTTCTGAAATGACTGTTGCCTATGGAGAAAATACCAAATATTTTAGATCTATGTAAATAAAAAATGCTGACCTGGCTGGAAAATATCAGCCAAACCTGGGCAGGTTGAATCTATATCTGATTTATAGCAATTGAATCCTTTCTTCAAAATATCCAATGAACTGTGGATGCCTTGATTCTCTGCATATGGATGAAAAACTTCCAGTTAATACAAGAACTTTGATTACTTAGTGTCTTATGTATATTTTTAAATGAATTCTTTATTGTTATATTTTATATACAGTACACAATCACACTCAGCAATGGGGAATTTGTACCAATATATGACATGTTAATTCTCATTTTTACCCATAACCCTACCCACCCCCACAAACCCCCATCCACTATATGCATGTTCTTTTTTTCTTTTCAAATCATATTTATTCTTTCCCCTCATTACTTTTCCCTACCATATTCCCTTTGAATATTTCCTATTTCACAAAATCTGTCATATATTCCAGAACTAATTTACATCTACAGGTTCTCAAGCCAGAGAAAAGATATGGCATTTACATATCTGTAATCTACTTATTTCACTTATTAGTGTATCCTCAAGGTGTATCCATTTGCAGATGAATGAACGAAAATTGTCATTCTTTATGGCAGAGTAATACACCTTTTTATTAAAAAACCACATCTTCTTTATCCAGTCTCCAGTTGATGTGCATCTGGGTTGTTTCCAAAATTGGGCCATCACAACTGAGCTGCTATGAACATGTGTGTACATATGTCTTTATGATATGATTCTTTTAATTCCTTCAAGTATATTCCTAGCAGTGGAATAGCAGGGTCAAATGGAACCTCTAATCCTAGTTTTCTGAGGAATCTCCACACAGATCTCCACAATGGTTGCACAAGTCTACAATCCCACCAACAGTGGAGAAGAGTTCCTTTCTCCCCACAGCCTTGCCAACATTTATTGCTGGTTGATTTTGCAATACCAGCCATTCTTTGTGGAGTGAGATGAAACCTCAGTGTTGTTTTCATCTGCATCTCTTGAATGACCAGTGATGTTGAACATTTCTTCATCTGCATATATACTATATAATATAAAATATGTATAATTGTGGTCCATCAGTTACTTTACTAACATATTGTGTCCTAATGATTTGGTTTAGTTCAGATATTAACAGTAAAGTTAATACTGCTTTCTGTGAAGTGAACATACAAAGAGGATGGATGAACTGATGGGGGAATGAGATAAATAGTTGGTGGCTAATTGTTATTTGTGAGTCTCAAGCATGGAGGACACTATGCTTAGGTCCCTTTTCAGGTCTGCTACAACCTAGGTAGTGACCATTTCACACAGTGATACAATCAGACTTTTACTTTAAGTGATTCAGCCATTAGTGAATACTCAGTTACAATGAAAAATGGAGTTGTATGCCCTTTCTCTTAAGGCTTCAACCCAGGGCTGCCAAGAAATTTTCTTGTAACAAAAGCATTCTGAGACTCTTGCATCTTTCCCAACTGATTTGACGAGTTTTTAATATACACTAGCACTTAATATTTAAAATCAACTAAATAAAATAATAAATACATTTTAGAATACTTTGTATAAAAAGGGTCCAAAAAAACAATGAAGATCAAAATGTTCCATTTGCCTTGTGGGGAAATATTGGAAATAGGAACCAATATTCAACCTCTAAGATTACAATTGTTTAAACACCCTCTTTTTATCAGCTAATGAAATCTTGAAAGCCTCAGCAACAGGCGATGTGTTGGGTGTTGGACAGAATGCTAACTGTTCAGCCTATGTAAAAGGTGAGCCTGTGCCTCTGTCATAAATAATCCCACAACACGCCCTTATCATCTGCTCCAGCCAGTCTGCTTTATTAATTGCTTTCAATCCCTAAGTCCATATCAAGCATTACTCTGTTCATTGGCTCAGGCTCACCCCACTTAGAAGCTGTTCTGATTCCTTCTCCATCAGTGAAAACTGACTTCTCCATAGCAATGGCCAATTTTGTAACCACCAACTTTTCTCCATGGCTGGAGGTAAAGTTGTCTCCTTATGCTGACAGCAGTATGTTTCTTGTCAGTATAAGTCATTTGGAAAGAGAAAAGAAACTTTTCCTAGTTGGTGTATCTGAACACTGCTGTATGTGTTGATACTCACCTCGGCCACCTAATTTTAAGACCAACCAGCTCACTGTGTCTGCACAAAGCAGGAGAATGAATTGGGGATATCTAGGAAGGATTTGGATAATACTCTGTCTTGGATGTAGATTCTAGGGATGGAAATACTCATAAGTGGGAACCCACAAGACCATAATTCACAGAGGTGGGGAGCATGATTAATTAGGAAAAAATTATGAGGAAATAAACCCTGAAGTTCTTTTCTAAGCAAACAAGCTGCTACAGACTTTTGTAATTCTTTAACACTTTTTTTTTAAGGCTAAAGGAAAAAAAAAACTCAAATACTCCCAGGGATGACATAAAATCCCATGTGATTTTCAGCTTATTACAAGCTTCTATTATGGCTATATGATGTCTGCTGTTATATACTGCACTAAGTATTTTAATCCAAGCCACGTACTAGCTTGTGTTTATAAATGCAGAAAAATATGGTAGTAGGAGTTTTGCTTCTGGCATGTCTTTCAAAGATCTAAGACTTACTTACCATCTGAAATTCTAATATAGGTTATTTTTGTGCAGTAAACTTTTGTTGCTTGATTTCTTTCTAAAGTTGTGAGTTTGAGTAGATTAACATGAAAGAAGATTTTTAAAAGAAGTCATCCTTGGACTGGATAGAAGGAAGCTTCAAGAACATATCCAGGTATAGGCCTGAATTGCTTGAACAATCATTTTTTCCCCAAAAGAAGTACTATGGCCATCTCCCTGCCTTGATATATATCATTCCTCTAATCTGTGAGGATACTCGAAACTCATCACTTTCCAACTTAGGAAATAAGGTCTTGACCACAGAGGTCTCAATATTTCACCAGGTCTCTGTACGCTTTGTCCAGCAGCTTTTTCATTCACCATCAAGCAGCTCCTGAACCTCTCTGCCCTCTCTGTGCTTTAGCCTACATAGCTGTGCATAAAATCACATCAGACAGCACACATGCTCTTTGCTCTTTGGGAATTATTGTAGTCATGAATAGTCAATACTGTTTATAAATGTGAGCCTCATGGCTCTTGTAACTGAACAGTGTGCGCATCCATGGTATTTCAGAAAAGACCATACCAGTCCATGCCAGATAATGAATTTGCCAACCAATCTAAATTGAGAGCCTCCTTTTCTGTGTCCCAGTAACTTCGGTGTCTAAGGTGCAAGAGCTTATAAAAAGTCAGTAATAAAGAGATTACATTGCAAATCATTGCTCTAGAACTCTTTAAATCAGCATTCACTGGAGAGAAATAGAGAAGTAGCAAAATCCATGAACCTTCAAGGAGTTTGAGAACAACTGAGAGAAAAGAAATAGGTATGGAAAAGTATATAACAGCCCACATCTCAAGGCAGAGGTCTTGTGTGCTAGAAAAACCACTCTGGGTCACTCCTTCTGTCTTGGCACTTCCTCATATTGTAATCATCCGGAACACTGCCTTCTTCCCCACTAGGGTGGAAGCTGCCAGGGGAAGGAGCTCATTCATCCATGTTTGTATTGAATGGACTCATACAGTCTTAGAGGCATTTTAGAAACTACAAAATATATGTTGAACTAAGCCAGTGATAGTGACAGGTGGGGAGAAAGGGAGAAAAGATTGGCCTTGGGAAGGCTTGAGAAGCACAAAACTCCACCTAGAAAATACTTGACAAAGAAACTATTTTCAGTGTTTCTTGTCCAATAGGTGAGTCATTTAACTAAAGGGAGGCAGCAAATCATAAGAAGATAAGCACGAGGCAACTGAAATGTGGGGGAATGATAGCGATCAGTTGCAGAACTATACATTTCACAACCAGAAATTTCTACTTGAATTTTAGACTCAAAAGTGTTTCACTATAAGGCTTTCCCCTCTGGTCTCACCTCTCACCATACTTCTTCAGAAGGGAAAGGATCCACAGTCGCATAAGAAATGGCACTTCAAAGCATTAATAAGGATCATGCATGAAAATCTCAGCTTAGCCAGAGTTGTTCAGATGGGGGAGAAAGGGGTTTGGACTATCCAGATATTAATTTCTGAACTTAGTCTTTATGTCTGTGTATTAGTTGGAATGAAATAAGAATGACTGAAGATGTAAACTTTAGAATTCTTGGAAGGTTTTAGTGAGAAAGGGAGACTTCTCCGAAAGAATGATGAGTCCAGAAAATATACCATGAGCCGCACTAGTGGTGCACATTGTGGGACATGCATAAATACTTCTCAGGGATTTTCCATAAAGCCTGTATTCTGAGCACAAATGTTGTGCATCTATATTCTAGTTAAAATTTTCTAAAGCATCAAGGATTTTTTTTCCTTCAGAATTTTGCATTTCATTCCACATTATATTCATGTGTGTTGCAAAATAAATCCTTCCTCTACCTTCTTCAACTTATGATCAGGAGGTAAATCCTACCCTTGCCCATACTGAGCAACAGAACTTTAAGGTAAAAATTCTGAGGTCAAAACCATTTCTTTTCTTACAGTGTTTGGTTAAGAAATACCTATGGCTCCTTCCCCAAAGGTTGCATAGCCTGGAACCGTGCCCACTAACTGTGGAAATTTATAAATGTCACATTTTTACATCTTCAATTAAATAACCCTCAACTAGTTACTAATACAGTGACTAGCTATTGAATATCTAGTGTGTGTCAGGTATTGAGCTAGCCCTCTGGGAGGTGAAGGAATAAATCAGGGCATTGAAAACAGGTAATGGCTTAACTTTCTCACTCAGGTTCAGGGCAGATGATGCTGAACTAATGTACTGTCCTAGACTCTCAGCTGGAGACCTTAAAACCATGTAGCCTTGATGCTGGGAGCCACTCACTTCCACCTTCCAAGAGCTGTCATAAAGGTGTAGACATATCTAAAATACAGTTCTTTTTACCACACACTCAGAATAGGAAGCTAGATTAACAGAAACCAGTGTATTGCAAGTGTAGCCAGTGTAGTTCCATAGAAGAGTGGGGAGAGATCATATCCATGCCTTCCCTTCTCACTGCTCTCATGCATATGTGGCTCTGTGAGTATGGATAGTGAATGTGGAGCCAACTCCAGAAGATTTCTGGCTGACTTCTCTGTGTAAAGCCCTCATTTCCATACCTGACAAGCCCAGGACCACATCGCTCCATGTGTTTCTGCACACACTCTGCAGATTCTCTCAATAGGAACCTGCCAAAAGGGCCTCTTGGGTCATTGCTGTGACTAGCTGGCTGCCACTATCAGTGGCTTGGGTGCCTGTGGCAGGGGACACTTTTCTATCGCAGAGGAAGGTCTGGGTGCTTCTCGCCCCGACAGTCTAGCACCAGATTTCTATTCAAAATTCTGTTTCCCAGCCAATTAGAAAACTGGAGTAAAACTCACTGAGTTTTTTTTTTCAAAAGTTCATCATTTTCTGCTTTTTTTTCTCTTCCTTGAGAAAGCCACTTGTCATTTCCCTTGAGTCTCAAGTTTGACTGTGTTTTTAGCATTTTTTGAGTGTGTTCTTTTCTACACCTGCATGGTCATTTTCATTTAATTTAAAAAAGATGTCTGGAGTGTGTGCAGCACGCAAGGCCCTGGGCCAGGAGAGTGGGAGACGCAAGAATGAGTAAGCCTTCTCTGGAAGCTACTTTTGGGAGACCACTGACTTTACAGGGGAAAGCATGCACATTTCTAGGTACAGACAAATAAGTCAGGATAAATAAATAAATAAATAATGAAAGGCTGAGTGAGCAATAAACAAATGGTTATAGACTGTCTTATGAACTGAAGGAGTTATTTCCATGGAAAAGTGGATCTGAATTTGACTAGGAAGTGAAGAAGGGGAATGTTGGGGGAGTGGCATTCCCAGGAAACGAGAAACTGATGGACAAAGACATTGGAGCAAGATAACTCAGGATATATTTTGGAAGTGACGAGTTATCCCCAGTGAATGAGGGTAGGTTGGAAGCTTTAGTAAACATTGAGCCAACAGAGTGTCTGTAAGAACAAACAGGAGGATTAAGAATTAAAGATCTGGGACAATCCTGAGCATAAGATGTAGGTTGATGTAGAAATAAAGTTCTGCTATGGTTCTAATATGGTGTACATTCTAGAAGAAAACTTCACCTTACTAATTTGTGACAGTGTGGCCAGCTGACTAGAGGACCCTGGGGAGTTTTCCTTTCCTTTTAATCGTTTGGCAAGTAATAGCTATCAGTTCATGGTGAAATTCTCAGAACAGGAAAAACTTACTATAGCAGGAAGATTGGCCAGGAAACTATATGAGATGGCCACATTCCTACCAACTCAGTCTGTTCCCCATATGCACAGATTTGCAAAATGATGAGACCATTGTGCGTGTGGGAGCAATGGCTTCAAAACACAGACAGTTGAGTATTTTCAATAGTTTTCATTCTCAGGATAGTCTTTCTTTACGTCATAAAATATTAAGGATTCCTTTGAAAGCTCATGTTGTAATCATTCATTCCTCTTGACCCTTTTAATTTTCTCACCACAAGGCTATCTGTTGAACAAAGCATATCATGGAAATCTAGAACCTGCAGCAGATAATAGCAAAGATATTGCTTGGAGATAGAAAACTGGAATAGGTGCTGCGAGCTCCTGGAGCACACATGTTGGGTGGATGTCACTAATGTACTTCCTGTACTCAGCAGGTGATTGTACAAAAACAAATATGAACAAGCAGGAAAACAGAAAAGAAAAATGAAAAGCCATGCTGCACCTTGTTTCAATGTTTTTGAACTTCTGAACCTTCAAATAAGCTCTGCGCTGCTGTATGTTGTTATCTTAGTCCCCTGGTTGTCCTAGAAGCAGAAAAAGAATCACTTCCAAATGAGAATTTTTATTGTTTTCATCACAAAATCTTCCATTGGGCTATTAAAAAAAAAGACTTTCTTTGGTGAAATTTCTCTGAGAAAACAATGGACTACAAGCTAAGAGGAAATAACCTCAGGCAAGTGAGAAAATAATGGCACAGCTATAAACTTTCCAGAAAGTTTCTGTCAAATGTCAATCACCTTTAGTCTTTTCTTCAACCTCTGGGAGTAAAACTTGGATAGCTGATTTTTTATCTAACTTTTGTCACCCTGAAGGTTGTTGCATCAGTCCCTCTCTCACTTAGATTAGCTGTCATAACACGCATGATTTGATCAAGTCTGTGAACAACCTTCTTCTCCCAGACAAACAAAATTGAGCTTTGAAAAGAAACAAATATGCTGCTTTGTATTAGCTCTACTCAGAACTATGCTAAACCAATCAATGGCCAAATCAATTATTGTACACCCTAATCCAGTATCACACAACCATGATCCAGCCACTCCCCAAAGCACTCCCACATGGGAGTGCATGCAACTTTGGGGGACATTTTATATAAACCATAACAGTGAAAGTACTTCTGAAATTTTTGGTCACAAACTGCAACAAAAGTCAAAATATTCATCAACTGGGCTTCATTCCACACTTTAAGTTTATTCATTTTTATTTTGTTTTGTTGTTTTGAGACAGGGTCTTGACTTATAAATCAGGTTGGCCCTTAACTCACTACGTGGCCCAGGCTGGCCTCAAAGTCATACCAATCTACCTGCCTCTGCCTCCTGAGTACTGGGATTACAGGTATAAGCCACCATGCTTGGCACACACATTGAGCTTTGTGAGGCCGTGTAGAAGTAAATTATTGGGTTTTACTGGTGCCTACCCCAGGAAATACAAGAGGCAAAAGGTATTCTTTTCAAGTCTCACTTCCTTGATAAGCCCTCAGGACCCATCGGTCTCAGCCACCACCTCCTTCTCAGTCAACATCATATACTTGTCTGAAATGATTTTGTTCACTGTTTATGATTAGCCTGCTCCTTTTAACAAAAAACTGAGTGTTGTTAGATGGCTTGTTCATGATGTATCTCCAGTTCTGAAACTGGCAACTCAAATACAGAATCCAGTGGAGACTGTTGCGGTTCACATAAAGAAAACAAATGAAGGTTTGAATTGGCTTGTCTGCTTGAACTGCATAGAACGGCTCCAAGATCATGATGGTAATGGTTATGTTCAGAGTGACAGGAAACACGGAAGATTTTCATCAAGTATTATTTTATATCTTTTAATTTTTATTATATTTTCACTTCTTGGGTTTTGATTATATCTTATATTAATGATTATATTAACTATTCAAAACTATGAGGTAAACATTTTTCATAAATGCAGTTCTCCATTCTCAAGAGCAGAGCTTAGAGGCCTCAGATGGATGCGATCATTTCCTATTACTGTCAGCCCTGGGAGTCTTCACAACCTGGTTATCAAGGGGCACTTACACGATCCTATATTTTTCCATATTTGCCTTATCAGCTTCAAATAGTAGTTAAGATAAAAATACTAAAATACTCTGACTCCAGTTCAGATAATTCTATCCTATAAGAGAAAAAGATAGAATAAGGCAATTACATAGGAAGGTTAAAATTGCATAATTAAGAACATTCATGATAGTTTTACTGAACAGCATTAAAACAGTCCATTTTCCAATCATTCATTGCTTTTATTGGACACCATCCCAACTGAATAGAATAGTTCTTCTTAACGTTGTTAGTTTCTGGAAGGGCTCCAACGCAAGTGAAATCTTGTTACTCATGTTCTGGGAATACAAGTTGGGAAAGAGGAGGGACGGAGAGTGTGGGGGAGGTCTTACTGAATATTAGTTTTACCCTAAAGTCTGACAGGATGTCTCATACCTCATTATGACCTCGTCAGTTTATCTCAGTACTTCCTCCCAGCCTCTAGAATTATTTCTGTCACAATGAATAAGATTTAAGCATCCATTTCTGAGTGGAAAAGGAGAGAAAGTAAAACTATTTCACGCTTTTTACTGTCCACTTCCTCTACACAAGCGAGCAGTGCATGGGTGATTTTAGTTCATATAATTATCTCCAATGATTAAAATGTGAAGGATAAGACTATTAATAGCAATGCCATTATTGTTATGTATTGATCCAATATTTTATCTCAAAAGAAGCCATGGCTTTTTCATGGCTATGTTGGGACCACGCCCCGGCACAGTAGGTAAAGAATGGCTTTTTACGTCATGGTTTCTTAAGTGTCCAAACAGAAATCCAAATATGACCTCAGATCCTCTGTTTCTTGCATATTGCCCAGTCCTCTGACGTCTAATACAGTTTGGGGCACTGATATGATCCTGACTAAAAAAAGATTGGCCGTAAATGCCCAATAGGCTAATTAAAAAATAGCTGAACCATGAATCGGTGAAACTTAAAATGGTGGGTAGGGGTAAGTATCGAGGGTAAAGAAAAAATTGTGATGGTTAAAAGAAAGGGGTAAATAAACTCATGTATATAGGGGGGTAAGGTTGTAAGGTGGGTAGGGGAATGAGAAAAAATGAGAGTTAAGTCATATTATATACTGGTACAAGTTCTCAATGTTGAATGTGATCATGATCTGTATATAAAATGTACCTATATCACAATAAAAATTTTAAAAATAATTTATATTTTACAAATGTCTGGTTTATGTTACTGCAACCATTGTAAAGCCTATAAAAAATAAAACATTCAGATAGTGATGTATTTTATGTACAGTGCATAAAACTTTAATGTTTTAAATGCTATTCATATTACATAACATGTAGGTACAAAGTTTATATTACTAAACACTGGGTTAAAAGTGTTGTATAACATATAAATTAATTTCTGTATCTCCACTGGCTCTCAGGAAGGGAGGACAGGTTTTCATTTTGAAAAAAAACTGGAGGATTTAGACTTTTACAAAAATATGAAACTATATGTATCACTGGATTTATAAGTTTGAATTCCATATATTACAGATGTGTCTTAATATTACCAAAATTTGGATACACATATCAAAAGCTGTATACTTCTTAAAGAAGGGTAGAAATTTCTCTTCATTTTTTCTATAGGAAAAAATACTGCTTCCCAATTAGAAAAGCAAAAATAATTTGAAAACTAACATCTAGCAGAAGAGGATAAACTTCTTCAGAGCATTTTCAAAGCACTCATTCACTTGTAAACCAGAAGCATTTTCTTAGGAGGCACCTCATTCTATTCATTTGAAAGAAGGACTGCATTCACAGTTAAAGTTTGGGTGATTAAAACTTTCCAGAACTGTTACAGTTCGTAAGTTCTTACCACATATTACATACATATCATAAGTGGAATGTGTATAGATATGTACAGTTTTCAGCTGGGTACATTCTCCACCCACATCTCAAAATTTTTTCGTACTGACTACACTGAAATACAAATAATAAAAGACCAAGTTTCATGGTTTCTCTGGAAATATATCAAAATATTACACTGAAAAGAAAATAAAGAGCAGTTATTAGAGGTTTGGTTTATTTCACCCAATTATCTAGAGTTCAAACATTCTCAAGTGACTTCGCATTGACACTGAAGATATTAGCAACAGATAAAGTACAGGTAACGAACTATAAGAGCGGATTCTGGCCGCTTATACTTAGCGTGTCTCATAGGTTCCTTCTTGTGAAATGCCAGTTCCGATTATCTGAAAGTGTGACCCTGTAGTGACACACTCGGGCTTCCCATCTGTGTCAGGGCACCACAGCCACAGCGTGGTGGGACTCGCTTGACGGCAGTATATTCTGCTGCTTCTCCTCATGCACCAAAGGCTGACAAATTGCAGACAAGAACGTGGACAAGACTGATGGGTATATAAGCACTTGTTGATGGAAATGTGTATAGTAACCGCCACTTAAGCGTACAGGTTAATCAGATTGTAGATGCACGTTCTGAAAGTAAATTGAACTTCAGTGTAATCCGGGTCTGTGTCCACACACCTGACCAGTCTGAAAAACCATCAGTTTGACTTTAACCAACAAGTCAATTAATGATCACTTATTTTCAAGTTTCTTTGAAATTAATCTCATACTCTCTGGCAGTCATTTTAAACCCCCTCATGACATGAAATACTCACCTCACAATGCTACTAAATTACTTTCTGTATTGGTGAAATTGGAAGTGATGATTGAATCCTAGATTCAGAAGAGACTCTGGAATTATTAAACGGAAACTTCTGTCCTTTAGTGAAATTCTTTCTCCCAGATTTTTGACTTAGCTGTTTGATCACTTCCAGCTGTGTGGAGCTCACTATCTATCCCGAATACTTTTCTAATTAACAAAGTACTTGACTCATTCCAGTTGTGTATTGCTTTTATTTTGGGAGATTTTCTTTGCTAGTCTGCCTGGATATGTTGGCATATCTTATTCACAGTATTTATACCTTGTGAAGTGAGTCCCATAGGTGGAATATTGCAGTAAGTAATTATGACTTTCTAGCATATTTCCAGTGGGAGGAATAAGAATAAAGATTCAGAATGTATTCTGGACTGTTTTGTAGGGGAGTCCAAGTCTAAAATACATGGCAAAGTGGCAAAAAGAAAAGATCAAGAGATCAATAAATCAATTATCAGTACTTATTTATTAAATAATTGTTAATGTTACCTAACTATACCATCTACCCAGTAGAAAGAAAGTGACCTGATTTTAACATTTAATGATATTCCTAGACTGGTAAGATGTTTTGATACTTGGGGGTTTTTGAACTGAATCATAAAGGACAGATAAGGTTTGAAGAGGTATAAAGAGAGCAAAGTAGTTCTACTATCCAGAATAATGTGAATCCAGGGTATGAAGAAATTGAATATAGAATCTCTGAAGGACAGAGAGAAAATCAACTTGCCGAAAGTGGAGAAGGATTGAAGAGTGGTTGGACAGGTTATTCTGATGAGGATTAAGCAAGCTGGGGCTCACCAAGGTCACGGAGTCTTCCAGGAGATAGTGGGAAAACTTGATCTTGTAATGAGCAAGCATTCTGACATCATTTGTTTTAGGGATGGGATCAATAAAACAAGACATGACTCACGCTTCTTGGTAAACTCACAAAATTAAACACAGACGAAAATGGTCTTCGCATGCCCATTCTGCTCCTTATAAAGACAGGAAGAATGATCATAAAAGTGATCATAGCTAAGTCAGTCCAACACTCTGGAGATTTATCTCAGTTGGTATTTATTTCAAAGGACCAAACAGTATCTATTATACGTGTATTTGAACCTGCAAACTAACATTTTCCAAGGGCCACCTCTAGTTTTTGGTTCAGTTTTTAGTATATGTGCTGCCGAAGTGAGCACTTGGTTCAGTCTTAATGTGAAGTGGAATGCCGTCCCAAGGTTCAGGGAAATTAAATATTCAACTGTGAAAAATGTGCATTAATTAAAGCTCTGGAAATGTTGTAGTCATTGGCTAGTTGCTAGCCACATACCATGATTTGAACATTAATCTGATGGCACGAGCTGACATCTCCTGCCTTGTCCCTGTTGCGTTCCGATTTCCAAGCAGGTAAAGATAAGCTCTTCTATTTTGCAACTGAATTTGTATGTACATGTATGTTATCTGCACTTTACTGTAAGAGGTGCTACCTCAAGAGAAACATGAAATGCCTAAGACACTTTGATCAGATAAGATAATTCTATTGTTGTCACTCTTTGTCCAATGCCACAACCCACAGCCATTTAGCAATGCAAAGATCTATCACCCCATTCCTCTATTCAGGGTCACTTGGATATTTCATTTTTCAGTTTGATGCCAAGATAATCTTCCTTCATTACGTAAGGCAGATAAAGCATTCTTGCTATGCCTCCTACACGTTTTTTTTTTTTTTTTTTTTGGTTTTAGGCCTTCTCTCTCTCCCATGAAATATGAACTGTCATGAGCAGGGATCAGTTTATTTATCTCTGAAATACTGTCCCTCACATTACAGTTTCCATCAGCAGGGTAGACGGGGAGACAGGGCCGCTTGTTTGCCCTCAGGAAACACATATCCGAAGCTGAAATGTTCTGAACAATGAGGGCTGAAGCCAGGCAAGGAGCCGCGCAGAGATGGCCACTGGGTGACCTCGACTCCGGAGCCGTGGTAGGCGTTGCGCTTCGGGCCCATCCTGTGTCTCAGCCCAGCCCGGCCGGGCCGCAGACTCCCGCCTCCACCCAACAGTCAGGAGCAGGTGAGGAGATCTGATTCACTGATTTTAACCAGCCCAACGCCTCTTTAGACAAAAATTGCCATTTCATAGCTTCACATTTTTACATACAAAAACTGTTGGGTGAAATATAGTCTAGGATGAACGTCGGGACTCTGAATGTACCTGTTCCTCCACCTCCCAGAGTTTTAATCAACATATTGCCCCAATTATTGTTTGAGTTCACTTTGTAGCCATTCAACTAACTTATCCAGGCCTGTTTACGCACTGGCAGAGGGAATATTTTGTCTTTGGCGTCAGTACCTCACCCCAAACCGAAGTAAACCTGGCTCTATAGAGGGTGCAATTTATGTTGCCTGCCACATTCTCTGGTTGGGTAAAATTTTCAGTTAAAGTCGTCTTCCCTCACTTCCGTTTTGCCCCAGGGAAGGGAGATACATACGCATTCAGCCCTGACAGGTAAGTGCTTGCCACTTATAAAATCCAATAAATAAATTCTAAATAAATATATCTGCAAATCGAAACCATTTTGAGCTACTTAACTGAGTGCAAATCTAGTCCTTTGTACACATATTTGTACAAAGTGTTGCCTGTAATTTTAAAGATGCTTGCCTCCGGGAGGTTTCGTTTTTCCATTGAAGTCCCCTTGATTTACTGTACGCAATATGTTACAGCTTCCTTATTTGCTCCTTTGGGACAGTTACTGACAGTAAATCTCTATTAAAATATTCTTCCATATGGTTGCATGAAAATTTTATTGCAGCGAGCCTGGGGCTGAAGGTCACAGCTGAGTAGCTGCAGTTAAGTATTGCAGTCTATGGACTCGGAGGTACATCTGTTCTGGGAGCTGGAGTAAAATTAGAATTTTACTGTCAATAGCATTTCTCCAAAACTAGTTACATTTGTTTACTGTGGCTGAGTGGGCCTTTTCCTGCACAGAACTTGGGATGCGTATTGCCAGGGTCTACCACATATCTTTCCGGTTGGAAGTTTTGATACAGAATTTGCTGAACCTGAAGGTCACCTGAGCAGTCCCTAATGGATATTTCATTTATGATACATGAAAATTTAATTTCTCCCTTCTAATTTGAATGTATTGCTCACTCACATGGATGCCAGCTATCATTCATTGTTTGTTCTAAACTGCTTCTTGGGTAGCAGATCAGACAAACTTAATAATTGCTACCGAAGTATGATTTTTTAAAACTGCATTTCTAAAGCTAATAAAAGGGTACCTAGGCAACAAGTTTTCATTACTCTGTAACTCTGATGAAAAAGAATTGGGTAGATTGGACCCCATTTGACTGGGATTGATTTCTCATAAATTCAAGTGTAGATAGATAATACTCCTCACTAAAAAACTTGGAAAAATAAGAGACCTTTGAAAACGCAATTCTACTTTATGAACATGGCTACACAGGAGTATTTTGCCAATGTAAACACTACATTTAACACACAGAAGCTGGGGTCAGCCAAGTGTCAATGGATAGCTTGTATTTGCTGAATAAAAAAGGAACCTATAATACAAAGGAAACATTTAACCATGTTTCAAAGCCTACCTTTCTGAGCTGTGTGACCCTGAGACCAGCCTCCAGATCCACTCTAGCTTCTCCGATGTCAGAGAAGGGTGAATAAATTATAAGAAAACCAAGCTCTCAAAGTTTCAGGTCTGTGATTATGTTCCCACAAAGAATTATGTTCCTCAGGATTCAATCCTAGGCTTCAAAAACCTGATTTGATGGGGAAATTCAGAAGTTTGAGTATAAAGAGTTGTACCAGGTCTCTTCTCTAGTACTAATTAATTTCATACCTTATTTCTCAGACTCTACTAATTATCTTATTTCCAGAGCTTAGGGAAATGTTAAAGGAATTTTTTAAAATTCTGATTTTAAGTATAAATTTCTATTGCAAACTTTTAGAAGGCAGTAAGGGAGGTCTAGAGAAAAGAAATTAGAAAGGAAGTAGAAAAGACATTAGAGAAACACAGTTACATTTTCTAGTGCCAGCTAGGGCTAAGCTGGTGACTCAGAGAATGAACTATCATAACTCTTATAAGATTTCTGAGTTAGGCACACTATCATCCCCACTGAAAGACTAAAGTCCAGAGAGTTGGAGTAACTGTTCAATGGCACAACTAGTAAGCAGAGCTGGATTCAAAACAATATGGCTCCAGTGTCCCTATGTCTCACTAATGCACGATATTGCCTCTACAGTGAGCAGAATGGCATGGCAGCCAGTGAAGGTCTTAGATGGCTCCAAACTGGGTCTGAGCTGAACGACTAGCCCCTGCCTTTTGACTGCAGTCTGTCATCTAAATTCAATCTCCCTGTTATCTATTTTGTCAAGGTTTTTTGTTTGTTTGTTTGTTTTTATAGACAGGGTCTCACTTTGTAGTTCAGGCTGGCATTGAGCTCACTATGTAGCCCAGGCAAGCCTTGAACTCAGCAATCCTGCCTCTGCCTCCCGAGTGCTGGGATTACAGGCATGAGCCACCACGCCCGGCACTTTTGTCAAGGGTATACTCCTGGTACTTGGCAATGAGAACAGATAAACAAGCTAAACTTTGATGATACTAGTAGTATCTTTTGGAAGTAAACAGGTTGATGAGTTTGATGAAGCTAATGAACTAGGTCAGACAAAAAAAAAAAAAAGACCCTTCCCCAGAGAAATATATTTCAGGCATTCAGTTTACCATGGACTAAATTTCAACTTCATTTCCACTGTGCATGCTTCCCTCCCAGCACACACACAGGCACACACATGCATACACACACATGCATGCACACACATGAGCAAAAGAGAAACCAAATGCTTAGAAAGGTACTGGAGAAAAGTCAATCTGGGAGGCAGATCTGAGCCAGAAGTCCTTACAGTGCACTAAGAACTAACCAAATCAGAGGACAAAAAGCAGAACCAGCTGGGCCTAAGACAAGAGGCTCTAAATGAAAAAGAGGTTCAGTAAAAACAAGAAAACATTGTGAGAGAATTCCTGGAGCAGCCCTAAGGCGTTAATGTCTCACATAGGCAGTGTACTCAACAGGCTGAAGTGATTAGAGATTTATTTACTCTGCAACATATTTTTGAAAGCAATTTTTGGACATAATCTGAAACTTACCTAGAAAGTACAAAGAGAGTAGAGGATTCCCATGTAATCCACTTTCACCTTCCCTCAAAGATGACATCATACTTACTAAGTACAATGATCAAAACCAAGAAAATGATTTTGGCAAAACACTTTTTACTAACCACAGACCCTATTTGCATCTCACTAAAACAAATATTTTTGGCATACTGTTTTCATGCCTAACAGATTGTAAGAGGAATTAGGATATACTTCCTGGCTTTAGTGTTTGCCACATGTTGACAAAAGCTTTCAGGCCAGCCACATTCTTCTTGACTGTATAATTTTGTGGCTGGTATTTGAAAATACTTTTATCTCATTGTGTTGCTGCGACACAGGAAAAGCATTAATTACATACTACTGAGCTTCTTTCACTTAAGCACAGAAAGACTGACTACTGGTTCTTTGTGACTTTAAATTATAAATGGGGTATAGAGGATTCTCAGGAGAGTATTAGTGGAGGACAGGTAGAAAAAGCCGTGGGAGATGGGAAGTTTCCTCCCAGCCTCAGAGAAGGCAATAGCCATTGCATGGAGGTGGGCAAAATAAAGTGAATCATTCAAAAATTCTGAGGTTCTAGCAATTCTTTTATTGGTCATTACAAATTCTTCTATTTTTGATAGTGCATGGCAGTAGAAGACTAGAAATGGAGTTACTTTCTTTAGTTTAGTGTATATAATATATACAAATATATATTGTATACATACATATTGCTATATGCATAAAGTCAAGAATTTGACAATATAACTGGATTCATGGTGGAGGAAATAATTCCTTTTCTTTAGAATCAGTTTTATTGTGACTGTGCAATACTTTTTTTTTTTTTGGCTTGTTTTTGGTTTCTTTGTGTAATAGAAGTCATTCCAAATAATTTTATATATAAGTGCTATACCATGATTATAGCTATGTCCTGGAGAGAATATGTTAGTCTCTCTGTATGTGTTCACTTTAAATCCTATTATCCAGAAGCAGATGCAGTATTACTAAGTACATACATAGTTACTAACCCCACATGCCTCTATCCACACACAGACACCTATTACAGAGACACAAAAGGAGCAGCAGGCAGATGCTCTTTCCACACAGCTTGTGCTACAGACCTTCTTATATTTGCTTATCTGAAAAGGGGGAAAAGATCATTTTGAAGTTAAATCACCTAGTGAATCCATCTATCATTTGCCAAAAAGTAATGAGCTGGAGCCAGCAGCCTAAGTCCTGCTTTGTCCCCCTTCCTCATGACCAAGTTGTTAAGAGATAAAAAGCAATTTTTCTTGATGTGTGATCAAATGATGGATTAAAACTTGCAAGGAGTTGGTGATCAATTGTCTGATAATATGTGACAGATCTTGTCAGATTGACAAAAATGTACCTCAGCCCAACAGGAGAGAAGGCTCTGAGCTGTGAAGGTGCTTTCTTAAGCAATTGACTGAGAAGGAGAAGCCTCTGTGATATCAATTATGGACTATATCACCACCTAACAGGATTTCTTGTTGTGCTATGGAAGCTGGCATTATGGTTTGACACATGTGAGTTAATACGAGTTAGATGCATTTCAATAATCACTCAACTTTAATTAGTTTTGAATCTTATTTTTCAAAGAAGGAAGGTATAGACTTGCCCTACTATTTTACCAAAATAATGCACCACAAGACATGAAATGAATTCCTGTCTACTCTCCCCCACATTCTTACAGGCCAATAAAAATAGTATTAGATGTTAAAGAAATGTTTGTAAGGCAAACATAAGGATGAATGGTAATGAAGCCAGACAGCTGGCAGGCTCCTAGGTGAACCAGCTACCTGATGACTTGCCCAGGACCCAGCCAAAGCTGCCAGCTACTGCTTCCTTGGCAAGGTGCACATTTCACATTGGACCCTCTTTAGGGGAGGAGGAGAGGAAAGCGAGCAATGGAGACACAGTTGTTTACAGCGCTCTCAGCAGCTTCAAGCTGGTAGATTAACATCCCCTCCCTTCCCACTGGTTGTCCCAATTTAAGGACGTGAGAGGGAATATACATTTCAAAATCACCTAGACTTATTTTGGAAGACCAGGGAAAGTGAAAGTCAAACTTAGGACTTTTTTTTTTAAACTTAATACTAAGCTTGGGGAGCAAAGCTTTATTTTTACACAAGGCCAAAGAAAGGACAGAAATAGGTTTTAAATTCCTTCCTAATGCAAAGGGGGAAGGAATCTGCCTGCTCAGCATTTTCTTCTAGTCTCCTGTAAAAGAGGACACTGCACTGAAGCAATTATTCCTACATAAACAAGCTGTCTCTCCATTTGAAAGATATTTACATTTGGTGTTTTAGACGCAATCCTGGGGAAGCCAAAGCTGAGCTTTTATTCATGTGCAGAGAAAGGCTAGGGAAAGGCATGGGGACAATGGTCAGAAGAAATGGTTAATAGTTAGAACCAACTCTATTGCCCCAGGGAGCTATAATTTTAAAATGATAGAGACATTTTATAATGTCTAAAAATCGTATCCATTCATCAAATATATAAGTACAATTTATAGAGAGAGTCTCATCGTTACTGTTCCCTTTAGTGTTTACTATTTGCCAGAACAGCATGGTTCCTTGGGGATTCAGGGGGACTTGTGTGGAGTCTGTAACTTCATGGAGCTTCAAGCAAACACACCTTAGAGATACGCCGTGCAAGATTTTGCGCTGCCAAGCTGAACTCCAGGGAGCTAGCTGAGGACTTGATCTGAAGGAGGTAATGGCAGACAGCTAAGCAGATAGGCTCTGTCAGATCTCCGCGGCCTACCACCAGCCTCACCCACACAACCTCCACTGTGGTTCTCATTATATTTAACACCCTCTAGGAGCTGAAGTGGGGGGAAGTTGTAACGGAAGAAAACAGAGTAAAATAGAGAGGGAAAGAAATCCAGCCCCTTTATTTTATGTAAAAGAAACTTAGGTTCTCAAGCGATAGAAGCGTACATGACATCTCTGGTGACAGTCTAAAGAGCCCAGCTGGTCTGCTGTCAGGTTGTCATAGCAGGTTACCCGGAGGTTAGTGGCTACCTCACCTCTACCATGTGCTGCCCAGGATGACAGGAACTTTTCCGTCTGTGGAGAAACAAAGACTTGTGGGCAGAAGCTGCTTAGCACGAAATTCCTCCAGACGAGTGGGAGCTGCAGTTCACCTGTATTTGCTGGTCGGAACTTTCCTAACAAGTTGATTTCTCTTTTTCACTTGAGGTTTTTGATATGCAGGTGGGCCCCTTATCTCTGCTTCTCAAAAGTATTCTGAAGCTCTCCAGTGGATTGGATAGCGTATGTTAGCATGACGAAGGAAGAAAGCTCTTATTGCTGTGAAAGCCCGTTTTTTCCCCAAACTTGTTCGAAGTTTTCTTAAAGCAGGGTTTGAAACTCCTGGGACTCCAGTAATGAGCAGGGCTGATGTGAGGATGGGCACAATTAGTGGGAAAAGTCAATTTAGTGACTGTGGGGTGAGAGAGCAAAGACTTGAAGAGAAAGAAGAGGAGAAGTCAGAGTGTTTTCTAAGCATGTGCTGACACTCTAGTCTCAGAGCATCAATGAGGTCAAGTTATAAGCAAGACAAAGTCTCTTCGGGAACACAAAAGGGCACTTCCTTTTCCCTTGGTCACTGACAATGGGCACACAGTTATTTGCAATTGGGAACTAGGAACTTTGGGTTTATTTGGTTTGAGAACAGAAACCATGAACCTTGGACAGCCTGTATAGTCTAGGGTGAATTTTTCGCCAACTAAGATAGCTGGCTCACTTCAACTCACCACCCCACGCCTAACAGTCTAGTGCCGAGGCCCAGCCCTCTTGCCAAATCCCATCAAATATGTCCCATCAAACATGAAGATAGACACCCTTCTTTACCTACTTTCAAATTAAAAAAAAAATCATTGTGGAAGTGAGATTCTCGAGTTAATCTATTTGTTTAGTAGGAACCTGGGAGAAAAAGCGGAGCTTGAGATATGGCAAAGTGAATAAAGGATAGTAAACAGAGGGAAAATGTTTTACATGGCACCTGGGATACTGTGAGCATCCAATTAACATTTATGGAAAGAATGAAACCCTGAGAGTCCCTAAGACACTAGGATCAGATATATCTGTTCATTATTCTTGAATCTGAATATCTTAGAAAGGTTTCCTGATGAAGGCAGTGGGTCTAGCATGTGTTCAGTGGTTGAAGGTTTGAGAATATGGAAAAGAAAGCTCAAAAGGTGAGCTTTTCCTCTAGCTTCAGAGACCTTAAGCAATAAATTAATATATTCTAAATTTGTTACATAATAGTGACTAGAACCCATCACTTACCCATTAACTCCTCATCATTCTCTTCATGAATGAGCTCAGGTAAACCCAAACAGTGCTTAGCTAATTATCGCTTATGTGCTAATCCTAATTTAGGCCCCGGACAACGTCAGGAGGTATATGTCACCCCTGTTTCTAACAAGCACTATCTTAGATCCTCTTTTATTACTGAAACAAAATAGCCAACACCAACAAATTAAAGGAGAAAAGGTTTATTTTGACACACATTCAGTGCATTTAGTGCATGGTCAGCTGGCTCCAAGACAAAAACCTGATGGCAGAGGAGTATGGCAGAGGCAAACATGCTGAACCCATGGCAGCCACGAGGCAGAGAGTGAAGAGGAGATGAGGAAGGGGATGTGCCCTTTCAGGCGCCAACCCCAGCACCTACCTCTTCTGATCAGGCCATTGTGAGAAAAAAATAATAAACTTTACTTTTACATACTTTTAGTTTTAAAGTCATACTGGGCAGATGGTACCAGCCACCCCACTTCTCTGATACCAGTTTTTATCTTTCTTTCCCATTCCTGAAACAAAATACTCCATATCCCTATCTCAAGGTGGGGAGGCCCTTTGGCTCATGGTTTCAGTGGAATTCACAGAAAAAAAAATAATGAATAATAAAAACCATTACTAGGAAAATTTTTTTTGGTTACCAAATATATTTAGTAAAATAGTGGGAGATGATTGTAAAAAGGAAGAGAGATCCTACAAAAATGGACACACATCACAAATGAAAGCATTAATAAGAGATATAGGTGGATTAACCACAGTTCTGCAATTTCAAAACTGGCATATTAAAAACCAATCATGCTCAATTATAACTTGGGTTAAATTTTAACTTCATGTGTTTAAAAATTCTATGGTAGAAGGAGATCTATATTAAATTACACTTTTACAAATACTATGAGATTTTTGAGTTAAAAATGAGAACCAAATGTCTAAATACATTGTAAATATTGTGGTAAAAGGAGCTGTTGTATACACAAGTACAACCCTTAATCGTTTAGAAATTCATTACTTTTTAATTTGTTTTCCAAAATTACCCAAGAGATTCTCAGCCAGAACAAAACACATGGTTAAATCATAGCATCTACCCACCAATTTATTACTGTTTTTGTTTGTGGGTTGTTGGATTAATTTTTGGCCACATGAAAAGCCAAATCCAGTTGAACGTGCTCTCCAAAAGTACTACACTGGGGCCTGAAACCAAGCATGAAAAATGTTGGCATGTAAAATGTGATTATGAATCACTAAAAATGATACAGGAAATCTACATGAAATATTCACTCGAGGAACAAATGGGAGATATGAAATGCATCAGCTGAAAGAACATAAATAGGCCCATCATTATTTGAAAGTCAGGCAACCCCACAGAGAAAAACAGCAAGAATACAAACAGCTATAGCTCCTGGCTCACGGCATGAAATGAATAAAGTACTCGTAGTTGAGGAATTCAGGAATCATAGTTATATGCTCTGGGGTTTACCAATTGGAACATTTAAACAGCACACGATTTTCCTTCAGACTAGTTTCCAGCTGCTAACTTGCATTTTCATAGCAGTGATTACCCGAACACAATATCTTGATGCAGTTCTCTTGACATGGGTCAAGTATTTGCCAATGTTTTTAAGTGGTTGAGTTAAAATAGCTGTGTGTTCAGCTGACATTCCTAACTCCTCATTCTTGGACTACTATACAGATTTTTTGAGACTTTCTTGGTAAACACATTGTGAAGCTGACTGCTAATAACTTTGATCATCTAAAGCTCTGAAGTATAATGCTTGATTATTAAGCAGTCCTGTAATATTCTCAAGTTAAAATAGCATCATTACATGTCTGGCTTACAATATTATGAATTTCTTATGAGTATGAAAGCTAAGTGCTACCTGACAAAACATGGAAAAGTTCTAAATGAGGAAATCTAAAATATTTTAAAGAAAGATATAAGAATAACTAAATAAATCTTCCTGAATTCTCACAGAATCAGTTCTTCTCAACTCTCTAGATGCAATTTAATATTAATAAAATACCAGCAAATCCTCTAAAGTTTACATAGAGAACTGAAAACCCAGAATAGTCAACACAATAGAAGAACAATTTTGGAGGACTTATACTTTGCAACATCAGTCTTTACTTTAGAATTACAGTGATCAAGAAAGTCTGACTTTTTTATTGAAGGAATAAACAGATAAATAGAAAAGAACTGAAAACCCAAAAATAAATACATGTAGAGCTAATTGATCTTTGGCAGAGGAGTAAAGGCAATATAAAGGGGCAAAATAATTTTTTTTAACATTTGATGTTGGAACAACCAAATGCCGAAAAACAATGACCAGAGGTGGACTTTACACCACTTAGGAAAATTAATTCAAAGTGGATCATATATTAGCATGAAACATGCAAAATTATAAAATTTCTAGAAGACAGCATAATGGAAAACTTAATTGATGTGGGGTCTGACAACACATTTTAGATGTAATACCAAACACAAGACCCATGAAACATGAGCTTAACTTAAAAACTGTGGTCTGGAAAACACATCATGTAGAAGATGAGACAAGTTACAGATTGGGAGAAAATATTTGAAATAATGTTTTTAATTTTAAAAAGTGTTAGCCAAAATTATAAAAGAAACAATGCTTCAGATTCAACAGTAAGAAAATTAACAATCCATTTAAAAAGGAACAAAGGCTGGACATCTCTCCAAGAAATACATATAGATGGTAACTAAACATATGGAAAGATGTTTAAATATCATTAAGGAACTGTAAATTACAACAAAGAGATACCACTATCCATCTGTCAAAAGTATCCAAATTCGTAACACTAACAATACCAACCACTGCTGAGAAAGTGGAACCACAGGAACTTTCATTCATTGTTGGTCAGACCACAAAATGGTACAGCTGCTTTGGAAGTCAGTGAAACAATTTTCCTGAAAAAGTCAACATATTCTTACCATAAAATTCAGCAATTGGTAACCTCTTACTACTTAGAAGAGTGAAACACTTGCTTATCAACATTAAAAAGTTGGAATACAAAAACCTGCACACAGGGCCAGAGATTTAGCTCAATGGTTCCGGCGCCTGCCTCTGAAGCACAAGGTCTTCAGTTCAATTCCTGGTAACCACATACAATGCTGGGCATGGTGACTCATGCCCACCAGCAATCAATACCACATACCACAATGACAGATGTGGTGGCTCACTCCTATAATCCCAACACTCACTCAGGAGGCAGAGATAGGAGGATTGCTGAATTCGAGGCTTGCCTGGGCTACATAGGGAGCTCAAGGTCAGGCTGAACTACAAACTGAGACCCTGTCTCAAGAAAAAAAAAATTGCACACATTTTTATAGTGGGTTTATTCCTGAGTGTTCAAACACAAGACCCACCAAGATATTCCTCAGTAGGTGAGTGCCTGAACTGTGGCACATCTGATGGAATATTACACAATAGTAAGAAGAAAGAAGCTGAGCCAGGGATGTACTCAGTGCAGCACCTGCCTACCAAGAGCAAGGTCCTGATATGATCCCCTATACTGCAAAGGAAAAAGGAAAAAGATATCAACATGAAGAGATGGAGGAAATTTGAATGCAACTTTCTAAAGAAAGCAAAGCTATGGAGGCAATAAAAATATCAGTGATTATCAGGGATTATGGTGGAAGGAGGGATTAGCTAACACCTATACAGCTCACAAGCCAGTTGTTTTAGCTTCTCTGGGACAATGTACCAACACATGCAATTTAAAAGAGAAGAGATACGCTTTTGTTCCTATCTCAGTCGGTTGTCAGATGGTTTAGGGCAGGATGGCATGACAGATAAAGAGTTGTTCATAGCATGCTGAAGAAGAAGCACAGCCCAGGAAGGGAGGAACGGAAGAGGAAGTCATACTTTCTAGGCCTCGCCACCAGAGGCCAGGTTCTTCCCACCGAGCCCTGGCTCCCCACAGCAAATCAGCTCTATGCCCCTCATAATCCACACCTTCCCTAAAGTCCTGTCTATGGTCACACAAGCTTTAGGAGGACATTTAGGTATAAACTAAACAAGCTGACAATCTAATTTAACTATTCCCCTATTTTCCTTACTGTTATCTCACTTGTATAATATCTGTACATATTTAATTTTGCCTGTTTTCCACCTGCATATAAATGAGATCTTTCTGCATCTCTTCATTTGGGAGTCCCTGATATCATTACCTGAGAAAAGGATTGAGTAGAAATAGTACATTTTGTACGTGGTATCAGGAAAGAGATGCGGGTACCCTCTACAACACTGTATAAAGCATTTTTTGAAACTGACCCTTTGAGTCAAAGGAAAGGAGACTAAGCACTTATTTCCTGACTGTATCTCCACTTGGGTAAGACTTTTAACTGCCTTGTGTGGTCAGGTTGGCTGGCTTCACATGGTTCTGCTACTTCTCTGTAGTAGAAAAGCAGAGGTTGTTCACTGTGACCCTCAGGAGGCTTTTTACAACCTCCATACTCCCATTCTTTTTTTGTTTTCTTTCCTGGTAACTGTAGCAAAAGATGGTATAATGCTCATCTTTGAACATGTGATAAAAATATATAGAAAACAGCATCATCCCCACATCTCATCAAAAGTGCAAGAAAAAATACGTTATTCAACACAATTCCCCCAGGCTTTATGGCAACACAAGCAGAAATCCCCCATCCTCCGATCTGGTAACATGTGTTTCAAGTGCCCCAGACAAGACAAAGTCAAGATTATTTATGTCAGTGATGCCCACTAATAGTATATTCAGAATAAAGATTAATCTGTACATGTTTCATTCATTTACAAATTATTAAAATTTGCTTTAACATAGCTGGTGGATCACCAAGAAACACTGAAATTCTTTTATGAGTCTTTTAAACTGCACTTGCCCAGAAATAGAAGGCTACATTTTGTCTGCCAGAAGCAGAACATTAAATTTTGAATCAAAGTTAGAAAATTCTGTCCCAGCCGGGTGTGGTGGCTCACGCCTGTAATCCCAGCACTTGGGAGGCAGAGACAGGAGGATTGCTGAGTTCGAGGCTTGCCTGGGCTACATAGTGAACTCAGAGCCAGCCTGAACTACAACAGCGAGACCCTGTCTCAAAGAAGAAAAAAAAAAAAAGAAAATTCTGTCCTCATCCAGTTTAAGGTGGCATTTGATTTTAAGATGCCATTGAAGAAGATAAAATCAAGAGGAGAACAAATGGTCGACACTGACAGTGTTTGCCTTAGTTCGCTACCAGGGAGGGTGGACATGCCTTGCCCTGGAAGTCAAAGTGCAAAATGTGGCTATTTTCTTGTCCTGTGGATGTGCTTACTCTTAGGAGGGAAGAAGAGGCATGAGTTACAAAGACAAATCCAGTGAACAGCTGCCTAGTTAGGATGCTGCGTGTGGCCTCCCAGTGGGTACTGAGCTCAGGTAAGCAGAAGAGGTGTCAGGTGGGGCCCAGTCAGTCCATGCCTCCTGCGTTGTCTAAGTGCCTGTGACGGCTCAGGAAGTAAAGGGATGCTGGCAGAAATGGCACCTTTCCCTCATCAGCACAATAACAAACACGAATGCAGCTGGGTAACTGGCTGCAAACAGAAGATCATGCTCTGCTGGAATCTGTGAGACGAGGCAAAAAACAACCCCCTGCTCCACCTGCTCCTCACCATGGCGGTTCTGTGACTGGTAACATGATGTCTGCTCAGTGCCAGCTTGCCAGGGCCTCTCGGGTGGGGAACTACAATCGCCTGCACTTTTAAAAATCAAAGAAAAGCACTAAAGACTCCAGAAAGCAGACAAGCCCCCTAAATTGCTCAGGGTGCTTTTGACTGTTATTTTGAAGGATTGTTATTACTGGATTTGATGACAGTGGATACAGTGGATATATTGACCTTCTTTCCTTTGTGGTGTGGGTGTCAATGGGATGCAAGGACTGTACGCTTGTCTGTGGAAAAGGCTCGGAGGGAGATGAGTGGACCAACAGGAGTAGAGAAGGGAAAATGGGCAACCAAAGAAAGAACGAAAGATGAAGGTGGATGAAAGCCCTGAGCTGAGGTTATATGGCTCATGGAAGATGAATCCTGCTATAACATGATTCAAAGAAGTGAACGAAGGCCCCTAGTGGACCTTACCCCTGAGCTCACTGGGGAAGCAATAGTCCCACTTTCTCAGTGGCAAAACTGATCCCAAAAAGAAAGTGTTAGGTGAAACAAGACTACATTTTTAAACCAGTTCTGAGAGTAGTAATTAAAGTAGTTGAATCTTTAACCATTTTTCTTATGTTACTTATCTAGCACCTGTTGTGTGCCAAGCACAATGATAATTGCTAGAGAGTTAAAGATGAGTAAGAGGGCATAGGCCAATTCAAGGGATTTGTCGAAGTACCTCTTTACAAACAGTGTAATGTGTATTATAAAAGGCAAAGGGACAACTTGCCAAGGGGGACTCATGACATACTCATGCCTACTAGGTAAGGGGGAGGAGAGGGTAACTCCTGGGGGAGAGAACATAATACAGCCTTTTCAAAAATGGTTTGAAGAGATAAAAAAGCAGAGTCAACCATCTTGGCAAAGAAAGTAGGATTTTTTGGAAGAAAATAGTTCACACTGGAAACTAGCATACGTATTTTACAAACATTAATTCACTTACCATTGCAATCAGCATGTTGGAGAAGTCCACATTCCTGTCTCACAGATAAGGAAAGTGGGACAGGAAGGAAGCAAGGACAAATCACAGTGAAAGGAGAGAATGAGAATCTTAACCCTGACGGATAGCGTTTAGAGTCTACACTGTATTTTGCATTTTGCTGCTAGAAAAAAAAGAAAAAGATAAGGTATGAGGATGGGAAGTTTTCACGTTTCTGTTGTTTTCAGTTCACTTCAACCAAAACATCTATTATAGATTAGATATTGTGCAAAGCGCTGATGTTACACGGTGAATTAGGCTCAGCTTCTGCCTCCAACATGCTTCAAACAAAAGGGTGAGAGACCCTCAGAGAGCTAATTTCAAA
Organism: Thryonomys swinderianus; assembly: GCA_004025085.1. Lineage (NCBI taxonomy): Eukaryota > Metazoa > Chordata > Mammalia > Rodentia > Thryonomyidae > Thryonomys > Thryonomys swinderianus. The sequence continues at coordinate 74,760 of PVIC010002124.1, forward strand.
GTAATGCGAGATAATGTTCAGATATATGGACTTACTCTCTTTTTATTTTCTGTAATTCACTTTTACTCCATGGCCCTTCTCCCTTCCAAACTAGACGTCAGGATTATTACAGTAAGGAGTCACTTTAAAGAGCAAAATTGAGGGTGTACAGGACTCAGAGCATTAAAGCTGTGCCATAAGCAATAGACTTGAAAGAACTGAGCAAGATGCCAGATCCATCTCAGCCCTCTCTCTTTTGTCACCTAATCCAACCTCCACCCTCCAAGATTCTTGAGTCTGGAAGGAAAGAGAGTCAATAAAAGAAGTCAAAGAGTAGGAGTTTGGCATGAGTCCATGATACAGGTCTCTGGGGCAGATACTTTGGAAAGGTCCAAGAGTAGAGGAGATCGTCCTTTGTCCTTGAGTAACTGGCATTTGAGAGCAAGATGTGAGTGAGAGAGATGATACTGGACGCATCATCACATAGCTGGTGTTTAAGGCATGGAGAAGCTAGCAGAACTTGACGATTGAAATGCTTGGGAGGTGGCAGTTCTGCTGTGCTTTCATCAAGGTTAGATGTGGATTCATTTGAGCAGTCTGCAAGAAGTACCTTTACAAACCAGGCTGGGCTGTTCTCAGAGACTTTCCTCTGCATCCTTCATAATACAATCAGAAGCCAAATATTTCCCATATTTCTAACTAAAAGCTTCATGAAAGCAGGGATATTAACTATTTTTCCCAATACATTTTTAAGGCCAAGAATATTTCCTAAAACATAATAAATACTTATAATTTCTTTAGGGAATAAATAAATATACTTCTCAGGTTTTGTCGTAGTAGCAAAGAGAAGGTTGTACTTAATTCATTCAACAAAGATATAATGAGTTACTATTGTTTATAGGAATTGATTCACAGAGGAAATAAAGGATTCCTGCTCTTTTGAAATTATATGACTTAGGAAAGACAAGTAAAAAACACTGAACCAGAATTAAGAGTTTAATATATGTCTCCCTGCAGTATCAGCCTCCTCAGGTCTTGGTCTGAAACTTTACTGTTGCTTGATGTCCATGTCTTAATCCCCTGCTCCACAAGCTATGTCTTGATTTCTCCTGAAAACTTTTCCTTAATAAATACCTTTGCACAAATCTTCAACTCAAAGTCTATTTCTGGGCAACCTAACATAATACAGGAGTTGTGCGAGAAACTAAACTTAGTTACAAGAAAAATTCCCATGCATACTTGTATCCTGAAGCTTAGAGCTTGGTACATGCTGAAAATGTAATGAAATACGTGTTACAACCACAATCCATACACAGAAGTGGCACCTGCTCCATTATAGGGAAAGCAAAACAGGCTTCCTTGAGAATGACTTAGCTGGGTGAGGAGTGGGAGGAAGTCATGTCAAGAACAGATAAGAAGGCCACAAGTGTAGAGATAAGCACAAGTTGCAATGTGAGGGACTTATACATGGCTCTGTAGGTCTGTTACAGAGGCTTGTGGTACATGCTAGAAAAAAAAAAATGAAAACCATGGTTCATGGTGCCTGGGCTATAAAAAAAAAAAAAAGGATGGGAGGTGAGCAGCAGGTGATGCAAATGAGAAAAGGGCTCATAAGCAACCAATAAGCGTCTTCCAAAGTCAAGTGTGGCAGCATGTGATTATAATTCCAGCACCAAAGAGGCTAAAGCAGGAGACTTATTGCAAGTTCAAGGTCAGCCTAGGCTACAGAGAAGACCCTGACTCAAAAACTCAAAAACAATAAAATAAAGTAAAATAAGATATATATATATATATATATATATATATATATATATATATATATATATATATATATGGTAAGATAGAGAGAGAGAGAATCTTTCAGGTTAGATATTTGACCTTTTCATGAAGTATACAATGTAAAGAGTTTTTTTGTTTTATTTAGACCAAATTTTCATATGGCACAAAATTCAAAAGTGCTCAAAGTTTATTATTAAAAGTTTCTCACTCCAGCTTCTCTTACCAGTGGAAATCAGTGACACAAGTTTGTTTGAGTACCCTTTATATACATAAGCAATGTGAACATGCAGCTCTGTTTTGTTCATTTAACACTGTAGTGTGCCAATTGTTGCTCTTCTATTTTTCTTTTTTAAATTTTGATGCAAGGTCTTGCTCTATAGTTCAGGCTAACCATGAACTCACAGTGATCTTCCTACCTCAGGCTCCTGAGTGCTGGGATTACAGGCAGACACCACCATGCCCTGCTCATTTTTGTGTATTATGAAAGTTTTAAATAGCAGGATGATATGGTCAAATATGCATTTAGTAAAGTCTATTGCTCTAGCACACAGAATAAATGTGGAGGGCAACCACGTCTGACATAAAATAGATATAATATAATTGAGAAAAGTAAATGCTTTAAAACCAGCTGTTTTAATCAAGATCTCTCTCTTCTTTTATTTTCCAGTATTAGGAATCAAACTCAGGACCTTGTACTTGCAGGAAGGCACAGCCCACTGAGCTATATCTTTGACCTCTTTAGCTATTTTAATCAAAGGTAATCCTGGAAAATGTATTTAGTGTATCTCTCCTAAAGAACTTAAAACAACTTTATTCACAGTCTCTCTATCTACAAACAATATTATGATCAACTGAGAAAAAGCTATTGGGTTACAATTTGCCAATGGAAGAAACAAGGTGCAGCTGGGGATTTAGCTTCAGTGGTACTGCACCTACCTTGGAAGCACAAGGGCCCAAGTCCAATCCCCAGTACCACCAAAAAAATAAAAAAGAAAAAACAAGGTACATTGATAACTTGAAGATATATGGGTCTCACACTGAGTGTCCTAACTCTAGACCCCTGGTGTTTCCAAAGCACCACCACAGTCAATGGCAGCCTCCACTGAGGAACATGAGAACCAGTGACTAAACTTACAAAGGAAATGAATGACCTAAGACCTCCTACCAAATGGGGGAGGAGTTTTTCTTCTATTGCTTATATATACTTTGAGGCCCTGGGGTAACACCAACTATTATTAAGTTAGGTACATTTCAAATTAGCATTTTCTGAAGCAAAGAAAGGAAATTAGATGTTGGGCAGACTCTCCTGCGGAAGGTTCTTGATGTAATTACCTTGATTCTGCTTAGTGTTCTCCAAGCCCAGTGCTCAAGGCATACGCAATAATCATGAAGGATTCCCTCTCTCGGAGGTAGACATGAAGTCTTTGATAAGCTGACTTCTCAGGTGGCCACGACCACTCTCATGTCCTGGTGGAATGCCCTTGTGGAATTCCTTCCCCTTAGAGGTTGGCTGGACCTAGTGACTTTCCTCTAATAAACACAATGAGGCAAAAGTGATAGGGTGTCACTTCTGTGATTAGGTTACAAAAGATTGTGACTTCCATCTTGCTGGCAGATCCTATTTATTTCTTTTATATTGGTTCATTCAGGCTGTTCTGACATAATATCAGCGTATAAACAACAGGTAGCATATAAACAACAAAAATTTATTTCTTACAGCTCTGGAAGCTGAAGACTGAGATCATGGCACTGGGTTGATAAGAGCCTGATTGCTGGCTCTTAGTCAGCCATCTTCTTGCTGTGTCCTCAGACAGAGAAGGAAGGAAGCAGCTCTCCGAGGCTTCTTTGCCAAGGGCATTAACTCCTGCTTACAGGGGCTCCACTCACGACCTAATCACCTGCCAAGCTTTCACTTCTTAATACCATCACACTGGGGACTGAGCTTCCACATGAGAACTGTGGAAGAGACATAAACAGTCTCTAGCCACTTGCCAATGAAGTGAGGGGGCCCTTTAGCCAACAGCCAGCAAGGAATCAAAGCCTAGAAAACAGCAGAGTAAGGGGACACAGATCCTCACAGTGATACCATGTGAGTGGCTTTGTACAGGCAGACTGCAGAAGAGAATGCAGTGCTTGATGCACACTGTAGTGGCAGCGTCATGAGAAACTATGAAGCAAAAGACCCAGCTAGTCTGTCTTCGGATTCCTGAGCCAATGGTGTGCTAATAAACATGTATCATTTTAAATGACTATATTTTGGCAAAACTCATTACATGGAAATAGATAAGTAATACCAAGGCAATATCAATTATATGAAAATCAAATCCCTGTGATTTGTGCACAAAGATCAGTGCTATGGTGTTAGCTGTAACAGTATTTTGCTCATGAACTCATCAGTGTAACTTACCTAGATCACATGCTTAACTGAGACTCAGATATTGATGCTCCTAGAGATTCACATTCTCCCATCACTGCTGCGGCTGTGTGAGGTGGTCTTCTTGCATGTTTCTCAGGTCTTTTCCCTTGACTGTGATCCTTTGAGGAGGACCCTCTGGCCTTACACAAAGGGCATTAACAGGAAGCAAAGAAACTAGCCTGCACTCTTAGAGCAGGAAAGTACTGCTAGTATCCAGTCATAATCCTGGCTGCTGAAGTACAATCCCCATCATTTCCAGCTTAATGGAGGAGAAGTTTATTTTAGCTCTCCGTTTGTCAAGGTTTAAATCCATAGTCGGTTGTCTTCAAGGCAGGACAACATGGTAGAGGAAAAACTGTTCACTTCATGACATCCAGGAAGAAAAGTTCAAGGGAGGAGCCAGAAAGGGAGATCAATCCTTCACATTATGCACACAGTGACTCACCTGTTCTAATCATCCCATAGCGCCTAACAACACTTCAGCTATAATATCCCTAATAATCTAATTATCCCCATAGGTCTTGCCTGTGATCACATTAGGCATTAGCAGGACAGGTAGGTATAAACTGCAACTGCCAGCAATTCCAGCATCATTCATCAGTGTTAAGAGCTCACAAGAAACTCACCCAGCCTTCCAAAGACCCTAAAAGGGAGCAGGAATACTGGGTAATACATACAACCAGTCCTAACAGGTGATATCTTAAAGGGGTCTGAATTTACTTGGGGGACATGAGATGAGATAGTGCAGCTTAAAAGAGTTTCTCTCCTCATTATTCCAGATGTTTTCAACTTGTCTTCACTTGAACTTGGTAAGTCTGTACTTAATGATGAGCACTGATTTAGGAGATTTGGAAAATGGTAGCAGTGATTATGAAATTTCTATTGAACATGAGGAGATTTTCCTATTGCCCACAAATATTGAATATACAATTCTAGTTTCACTGTACACAGTAAACATATAGGGATAGCTATTTGCATGCTACCAATAAGACTTTCAGTTCACCAACTCAGTTGTACATGAAATCCCCACTTAAAACTTTCTTTTAATAAAACCGAGTATGTCTATAGGATTTGTTCTCTGCAAGTATATGGATACAGCACAGAGACATCTATTATCTGTTTCTGAGACATCTTCAAAAGCCCCATGGGCAGCAGCATATAATGCAATGTGCCAACATGACAAGTGTGAAGCGTATCAAGTCAGAGAGCACCATAAATCCTCTATTCAATTCTCAAAGAATCTGATACATGAATGTCCATTCATCTTACTCTCCCTCACTTCCACCATTTTCCAAGAAGGTGTCTGATAGGTTAGAGAGCACTCTCTGTGTGCTGATTTCCAGAGGGCAAGACTCATTAGCCATGTGGCTGTCTCTAAAATCATTACATCCAAACACTCAGGGAAAATAGCAGCCTGAGATAGCACACCATGCCTCACTACTATCATTTGTCAGAAATTGGCACAAGTTAGAAAGGACACAGGACAACAAGTCCAGAAGCATCTAGAACAAACAAGCATGATTCATCACTGAAGACAGGGTAATAACACACACTTGTACATGTTCATATCAATTATCCTACATCGGAAATAAGTGCTGCTTCTCCTCCTGAAAATAAATTAGGTGGGTCTTCACACAATATGTTTATTGTTAAAACAGAAACTATCTTAAAAATTAAATACGCTACATTTTGCTTTAATATATGCTCATCATTAGGCTCAGTTTTTCAAGAACAAAATAAGCTTGTGAGGGAGAAATTTACTATCTGGCTATGGAAAATGGATACATTCCTTTATATGATGTAGTAACAGTGAGAAAAATGAAGTACTATGAAACAGGAAGGTTCAAGAACAGGAAAACTATCACTCAGCAAGAGAAGGGAAGATGAGCAACAGCAATGGTGTTCTAAGAGTAGGGACTCAGCCAAATTTAAACAATAACAGCTAAAAACCTACAAAGTGCTCAGGAGATAGCAGGTCTTGGTAAACTTCTCTATTAACTCAATCTCACTACAATTCTGTATGGGTGGTACTATTTTTATTCCATTTATAGTTAAGGAAATAAAGTCACAGGAAGGCTAAGTGGTTTGAAGATTAAATATCTGAATCCAAGACTGACCCAGAGTCCATAGTATTAGCAACAAACCCAGTGTTTCTCATACTTAGCATTGCATCAGATTCCTCCAGAGGACTTGTTAAAATCCAGATTTCTAGCCTAGTTTCCAAGTTTCTGATTCAGTGAGTGGAATAATTTGACTTTCTAACATGTTGTCATATGATGCAGATGCTTCTGGAGCAGGACTGGATGAAGTTCTCCTGTCCTTTAACTGGTGATCATCCAGGTTGGGAGAAATCATATCAGCAAAAACATGGATTGAATAGTGATCAGGTCCAGTAGTAGTAAACAAATACATCTAACTACAGCAAGGATGTTGGTGATTTCACTTTTTAAAAGTTATAAATAACACTTGGAAATCTTGGAGTGAATATTGCAGTGCATGC
>PVIC010002125.1:0-31584 GCA_004025085.1 Thryonomys swinderianus
AAAAAAAAAAAAAAAAAAAAAAAAAAAAAAAAAAAAAAAAGCCGGGTGTCGTGGCTCATGCCTATAATCCCAGCACTCGGGAGGCAGAGACAGGAGGATTGCTGAGTTCGAGGCTTGCCTGGACTACATAGTGAGCTCAGAGCCAGACTGAACTACAAAGTGAGACTCTGTCTCAAAAAAAAAAAAAGTAGATTCTGAGCCCTGGAGAATGGAGAGAAGAGTGCTGGATTTTCAGCAGGTGGTAGACATTCAGGCTGTGGAGAGGCTGAGTGGTCACCATCTGAGACATCCAGGTCACTGAATCTGCATCAACCCACCACTGGCTCCCTCAGGAGCTTTAAAAAATATTCCAAGTTCTGGCTCAAATCAAGATCTACTGTCTCAGAATCTAAGGGATGAAAGAATCTATTTTTGAAAGTGCTTCACAAGCAATGCTAAAATCTGTTCCACTTCAGGAAATACAGTTCTTCAAGACTTACCCTCTCTTGTTGTTTTTGCTCTAGGGCCTATATTCCTGTGGTTTGCCCCTGTGTGAACAGATCTCCCAGAAGCACTCAGAGTGGAAATAAGTTGGAGACAATTCCCTCATACAGAGTGTCGATACAGAATCCGTCATGTCAGCTGTACCACGGGGCCCAGCCATCTTGCCAACTAGCTCACATCCACCCTACCTCCCATTCCCTGCACTCCAGCTGAGTCCAAGGCTGGTGAAGACACTTAGTGAGCTCAAGTCTAGGGATACCTTATCAACTGACTGCACTATCATGGTACTTATGGAGTAAGAAAAGCAGGGACTACACAGAAAAGCCAGCCTGGTCCATGGCCATGTTGGGAGGTGACCAATAAACAAGGGTTCTGTTTTCTTTCTTTTTTTTTTTTTCTTTTTGGGGGCATTTTTTTGTTTTGTTTTTTAGTTCCTTGAAACAGGGTCTCATTATGTAGTTCAGGCTGGTCTTAAACTCACTATGTATCCAAGGCTGGCCTCAAACTTGCAGCAATCCTCCAGCCCAGATTCCAAGTACTGGAATTACAGATGTGCTCCACCACGCCTGACAGGTTCCATATTCACACTATTTTCTTGACACTCTGGAGACGACATGGACCACACCTGATTTGTCAATCTATACAGCTACCTTCACTCCATGAATGTGGGACTTCAAGATTCCCCATTCTGCACAAAGCACCATCATGGGCATCTTTAGATGATATTCTTCACAGGATGTTCGCTATCTTCCACTCAACAGAGAAGGTGGGAGGTTTTTCAGTGCAGGGGAAAAAATCACATTGCAAACATAGTAATTTCTACTGAAAGGTTGTGCCTTTTGACAACAGTTCTGCAGGCCAATGAATAAATCATGAGTCTTGCCTGAGTTCTTATGTACTACTGGTCAGAAGAGTACAGGAACACAGCATCACTCATTTTAGCCCCAGCTCACAGACAGACCTAACCCTATTATACCAGGGTATAGATAGCAATCGTCTAAAGCAGCATTTGTTTCTAACCAGAATTATGGAACAAACTTTCTGGCAGTGAACAACAACAGTACCCCAACACAAGAGATGCTACGGCTGCCGGGCGTGGTGGCTCACTCCTGTCATCCCAGCACTCGGGAGGCAGAGACAGGAGGATTGCTGAGTTCGAGGCTTGCCTGGGCTATAGAGTGAGCTCAGGGCCAGCCTGAACTACAAAGTGAGACCCTGTCTCAAAAAAAAAAAAAAAAAAAGAGATGCTACGGTGAGTCTTCATAGGATCTGCTAACTGCTGACTTACATGTAGTTGGTTGTTCCTCTGCACTAACACACAGCCCAGCACTGGAGGGCAGACCCAGCAGCATTGCAGCACCCCATGACTTACGTCTACACCACACACACAGCCTTGTAAGCCCTGCAGCCCCTCCCACAGTGCTGAGTTCAGTAAATTTGGCTCTGATCCAGAAGAATTAAGACACACTGATAGGGTGGGTAAATAGGCTTCTCCTTGTCACTGTGCAGAAGTCCCATTGCTCAGCCCATTGAGACAGGTACTGATGAGTCATTTTACAGTGACTCTGTAAGCATTTGCTATTTTTGGAGGATGGCATGTGGCCCTCATGGTCACAAGTCTCACGCGAGGCAGATGTGGCAGTGAACAACAGAAGACCTGATGCCACGAAAGAGCCATGACCAGGGCCATATGGAAACACGTGAGTATAGCCCTAAATGATGATATTTATGAAAAAAATGCAAGAAAATATCTGAGTTCTTGTGTGCACTTGTGTGTATGTGTGTGTGTGTGTGTGTGTGTACATGTACATGCACTTACAAAGCCATGCTGGGTGGTCTGGGTATGCTCCAGCACAACTGCCTAGCTAAAGTGGGGACCCAGGATTGTTTATTCCATGATCCATCACTTACTGTGTGCGTACTACTTTAGCCCTCAGGATTCCTTGCATATCCTGATCTCATGTATCCCTCACCACAACTTCATGAGATAGGAATTACTGTTCTCATCTTATACACAAGAAAATTAAATCCAAGAAATTCAGTCACTTAACCAGCGTTATACTAGTAAATAACTAAGCAGGGATTCTAATCCAAATCTGCATAATTCTATTTCTATGTTCTTTTTTTATCTATTTTGTATTCCTCATGCTGTGTTCTATAGCAAAATGGATTTCCCAGATACTATTAGATAATCCATACACATATCTCTTCTGGGAAATTTAATACTCCAATGCAGATTACAGTGCCTACACAGTCCTACAGTATTCTCAGGTTAGACCAGTGCTCATGAGGTTGATTTAATTATGGGATTTCTTTGGTATAGTTATGTATTTTCATGGCAGTTTGAGTAAAGTTGCTTTGTCCTTGTATGTGACTCAGGAGCAGAACCTAAGGCTTCCATCCCTCAGAACAGTGTTTTTGCTCTATCTTGAGCAACCGACAATGCATCCCATGCACCTTAGTGATGCCTCCCCTGTCCCTCCTGGAGTTGCAACCCCCGCCCCCCCCCCCAGAGCACAGAGGCACAGGCATCGGTAGCCCTGTGAGAAGTCGTGCGGGGCTCAGGTGCGGGGAGGAGGTGGTCTGTATGCTCCACTGGCTCCACACACAGACTCCAATCCTCCCTCAGCTCTGAGGCATACACTACATTGGGTCAAGGCAAGAACCTATAGCCACTGACTAGCTTCATGCCACCCACCTCCTGTGCTGTCAGATCCTTGCCGTCAGTGTCCTTGCTGTGTTTTGTTTCTTTTCTTTTAAGACCAAGTCTCATTCTGTTACCCAGGTTGATCTTAGATTGCTGGACTCAAGGGATCTTCCCACCATGTCTGTCTCCCGAATAGCTGGACTACACAGCTTGTCAATGCACTCACCAAAAACCTTGGCTTTCTACACTCTCTCTGTCCTGGTTTCTGCATCAGGGAGGATATCCCTCTGTGCTTACTTCTTCACTGTCTCCCTCATGTAATTCTTTTCCTGAAAAGAGACAGCCTGGAAGACCCACAGAGATACATGCCCAGAACAACATTATCTGCTACCTCCAAAAAGAAACTGGCCCCTGGCTCTCCCCACCTGCAACCAGAAGCGGGGCTTGACAGAGGTACCTTCACCTGGAGGAGCCCTCCACTCTCCTCGGCTTCCCGCCCATGGCTCGTCCTGCCACCCAGGCAGTCAGCAGGCTCCACCTCACTCCAGCCTGACTCACTGCATTGCTGGGGAGTGACGGCTGGGGAATCTGCAGCCTCAGCTGATCCAACCAGGGCCACTGCTCTGCACCGCAGGGTACACAGCCACCTCTCTGTGTCCCCGGCTGGGGATTTTTCCAATGATCTCAATTCATCTCAAATGCTCAGCCCCAGGAGTGGCAGGCACAGGACAGGTCTTCACTTGCTGAACAAATGGCATAGCTGAAACTAAGAATTCACCCTCTCCCCAGCCTTGCCAGCAGCTACCCACCTCTGGGCCCAGGGATAAGGCAGCATGGGGTCCCTGGGAGGCCACACAAACCGGACTGAAACCTATGGATGATGGTTACACTTTGACCACCTTTAGAACACAGAAGGTTGAGGGTCAGCAGAAGAAGGGACATTACTCTCTCCGAGTAGGCAGCATGGACAGAAGCTGCCAGGGCAACAGATGCCCAGCAGAAAGGAGGAGACTGTTGCCTGTCTTCCCTCCTTGTTCACCAAGTCGTCAACACACACTGAGGGAGGGAAGAGGTCAGGCAGGAGAGGAAAGAGCCTCACCTGTGCTTCTGTGAAAGGCTTTGCTTGCTGTCTTCTCCCTGTACCCCTTCTCGAGTCTGGGACAAGGGCATGGCACTGGGTCCCAGGGGTGCCCTAGCATCAGGGGTTCACATCCCTCTGGTTGTACAAGGAAGCGCTTTCTCTGTTTTTTTAGGAGAGCAGCTCTGGGGATTGAACTCGGCCATTCTATACTGCCAGATTTTTAGGGGTTAGGGGAGTTTTAAATTTTCTTTTTGAGGCAGAGACTGATTAAGTTGTCCAGGTGGGGCTCAAACTTGTGATATGGCCCTCAACCTCCCAAGAGCTGGGAAGATGGGTGTACCCAGCTGTGGAAGCCCAAATGAAAGCTACCACCTTAACTCCCCCATCTGTTTGCTGCTATGCTGTGAACATGGCCAGTGCGCTCCCCAGGGGTTTGGGTTTAGGAATTCCAACTTCATTATGAGGAAGCTATGACAGAAGTGCTGGGGCCTTGGAAGGTGACCAAAGTGAGTTAAGGCCATCAGTTAAGAGCCCTCATACCTGAGTACTGTGGCTTTAGAAGAGGGAGGGACGACTGTAGCCCATGGTCCCTGTTTCATGTATGAGCTGCCTCAGAACCCGGCCGGTGAGAAGCCATCACAAAGCACAGGCTCTTGAGCCTCCAGAATTGTCAATCAATGACCTTCATAAAGTTCCCTGCCTCAGTATTTCATCAGAGTAACACACACACACACACACACACACACACACACACACACACACACTGCATGACCTCCAAGAGCCAGAGGGAAAAAAAAACTTAACTTTCCACTTACAAATCTGACCTCAAAAAGGTGAACTTTCAGAACTGTGCTGTTTTCTTTCATGTGATCTCCAAAGGCTGACACTCATCCACCTTCAAGCGAAGACTCTCCAGTGGTCAGGTGGTGAAGAGTGGACCTCAGCCTTTACTTTAGCCCTTGAGAAGGACTCTCTGCATGCTTTGGTCACTAAGTGATGGGGCACCTGTTTGCCTGGGGGCCTGGGCTACCCATGAGCCTGGCCAGGGGGTTTGTGACTGTGTCATTTCTTTCCTCAGAAGGTCAAAGACTAGAGCCCAGCCCTTCGGGTAGCATTGACTAACTATCTCCAAAACTCTGCTCACCAAGGTGTTGATGAATCTCCCATGACCACAGTGTCACACACTAACACTGGAAAGTGACCCTATCCTGACTCCATGGGGACTGAACCAAAGGAAGCCACATCTGGTGCTTTCTTGGACCTTATGAGCTTCTTTCTTCACTGGTTTCACCCTGCATCCTTTCCCTGTAATAAGCCATAAATGTGACTATAACAACTTTCAGGGAGCTCTGTCAATCCTTTTAGCTGAGTACCAATAACTCCAAAACTTGGAATTGATGTCAGAAACAGCAACAGTCTTGGGTGAACCAGGCCAGAAAACTTTAAAGTTTAGCTAATTCTTCATGCTTGACCTAAAGTTTTAGTGTTTCATATGAACATTTGTGTGGCCATTCTTCATCTAGGTATCTTCTTAAATTGACCTAATAAGGACTCTTAGTTTATTAAAAGACTACAGATGTTCTTGAACCTGGCAATAATGTTTTGCATTATGTAAATACAAGCACAAGTTGCCACACCATCCGGATCACTGTTTGGGGGAATAACAGAGACAGCAGGTCAGAGTAGAACAGGCCCCTGCACACATAGTCCTTCTGCCTTAGCTCCTGCAGTCAACATTCACTCATCAAATTCCACACCGCTGGCTCCTCCTGTGTGTCACTGTGGAAGGGACAGGAGCTCCGTGCCTACACCCCCTGCTTCCTGGCATTCAAGAAATGAGGAACACACTAGAGTCTGATGAGCTGAAGGTGTTTGATGATTCTTCTCAGACATAATCCTCTGTGCCCATGAATATATGGGCATCACAACCCCATGAACATGGTTCTTTAAGCTCTGAGCTCATTTAAAATTGTATAAGTCTCCATTCCTTCTTAAGAAGACACCTGAAAGGAAAACTCGGCACAGATACAGAACTACACAGAGCCAAGAACATACTCGTGCGGATCAGGAGACCCAGATCCCATGACAGCCCATGTTACTCAGGGACTGCCTCATCTTAGGCAAATCCCTGGGGCCAAGACGAGCTCTTCTCATTTGCAGGATGAAGAGAACAGAACGACCCTTCACTCCAAAGATGTGCCAGGTTCAGATGCCACCAAAATTTTGTGTATGTCCTGTAGGCTCTGCTTAGGAGGGTTCCAGACCACAGTTTCACTCCACAGCCTTCAACATATTCTGGTGGTGGAGGGTAAGAATGAGAAAGAGAATACAGATGATACAAGACTGGCCATGACTTCATCATTACTGAAGTTGGTAAGTTCAGTACAATATTTTTCTTATTTTTTGTGCATGTTTTGATGTTCCACAATAAAACATGTATTTAAAACAATCGTGCAACTATCTAAAGTGAGTCTTCCTCCTAGTCCACCTTTACCCAGGGAAACTGAGACTCAGCTACAGAAACCTGCAGCTTGCAGAGGACATAGAGACAGTCAGGTCTAGAGTGCAGGCCTCCTGCCTCCAAGCAATTTCCCTCACCTTGCAGCCCACCCCCAGCCACAGGAAGATGGGTATCATTTGTGGCTGGTACCCACCCACTCACAGCCACACTTGCCCTCAGCCTGAGGATTGTATAAGGTCTACACTTGTGTCCACATGTGATGGATCACTGCAAGAAAACCCTCACCACCTCCATTCCCTGTGCCAAGGACCCCTTTCTACCTCTTTTATTAAAAAAAAAAAAAAGCAAAGAATGGAAGGTTCTTCAAATACTGTCATCATGTTCAAATTTCTCCTGAGTTCCCAAGGACCCTGGGCAGGCAGTGCTGGAGGATATGAAAGTATCAAAAATCCACAAAGTTGTCCCTCAAGTGACTTCCTCAGTCATAATGTACTAGCAAACTTTACAAAGAGACTAGACTTAAAAAGAATCATTCAATGGAGAGAAAAGGGTTTATACTCTCTTCTTCAAAGAGTGGTGTGTGTGTGTGTGTGTGTGTGTGTGTGTGTGTGTCTGTCTGTCTGTCTGTCTGTCTGTCTGTCTGTCTGTCTGCCTGTCTTGGGGCAGAGGGTGAAGAAGGAGCTGAGAGAAGAGGGAGCCACATTTCTCTAAGGGCACACTAGATATGCTCAACCACAGCCCTGAGGATTACTGCAGCTTGTGTGTGTTTGGAAGTTCAACCTCAAGATGTATACAACTTTCCTCAAATAGCCCCTTGAAAGGAAAAGTAACAGTGTGCCAGTGACAATCAAAAGCCTGGAGATATATTCAACGATTTTCCAATTATTACCATATTTGCCAAAGCCCATGTCTTGGAAATCTCTGCCCATCTATTAAGGAAAAGTCACCAAATAGATTGATTTCTCATCCTATGTGTTAACTTTTTCCTAGGGTCTTGCAACAACATATTAGTTTGCTCAGATTCTTCTCCAAACACAGAAAGTGCGAATGGTACCAAGGCTGTGGAATGCCATATTCTACCCTGATCAATATGCAAGGTGCTCTGAAGGTCTCATCCTGGCTGGGGCTGGAAGAGACAGTCCATAAAGGTTTTACCCAAATTGCCCCTTTCTATTCTGTCCTGATCTATAAGCTCATTACTCTTCTAGCCATGCCTGGATCCCCACCACACAGCATTCCCAGGCTTTTCAGAGTCAAGAGTTGACCATCAAAGCAAAAGCTAGCCCACCCCAAAAGCAAAAGCTACCCCCCCCAGTCCAAGGACACGTAAAAATATAGCAACTTTAAGGTACAAGGGAAAAAAACAAAACCAGTTTTTGTCCAATTACAAGGTATGTTATATTTGGGATGTGAGGTCAGGGTCTGTTTGTGCTATCAGTAGGTAGGGCTGGGTCAGTGGTGACAGAGGCCTTGCAATGTTCTATAGTCTAAGCCTTTGTGATCACTCTGGGTTTGAAAACCAGGGTCCCTGTGTTGAAGAAATATGTTCATAATTGCTGCCTCAGGGTCCTTGTCTTTCAAGTCAAGTTTGGGCCTAGTGACTAATCCCTGGAGGCCACCTATGTGTCTTAGTAGAATCAGCTCATCAATGTATGGTGGAGGTCAGGGAGGGGTATACAACTATGTGTCCTTAACACATGCACATGCACACACAGGGGTGTGTTTTCAGGGCTAAGAGAGTACAGAGTGCAGACGAGACCCAAAATCTCTGCCCAATGATCTGGCACTGAGAAATATTACCCATGGTAGCCAAGTGTCTAGACATGAATAATTTAAAAGAGTTTGTGTTGGGTCTGTATTTTGGACATTGTGAATGGTGCTACAAAAACACAGAAAATGTAAGTGGAAAAATTGATAAATAAAATATGGCGTATTTGCTCCAAAAATACTTCTCAGTCTTAGAAAAAAGAATGAAATCCTGTCATGTGCAGCAACATGGACGGAACTGGAGAACATTATGTTGACTGAAACAAGCCAGGCAGCAAGACAAACCCACATGCCCCACTCAGGTACCTTTCAGAGGTATGGGACGGACCCTGAGAATAGGGAAAGGCAACTAGGAGGAGGGACAAAAAAACTGAAAAGGGACTTTTAGGGAAAGTGCTAGGAAAGGTACTGGGTTGGAGCAAAAAAAGAGTCCTGGGCAGAGAAAAATGGGTAGACCTTACCAGTGCATAATGAATGCATGTATGGAAATAGCACATGAAAATCCCATTTACTTGTACAATTAAAATGCATTATAAAAATGAAAAGGAAGACAGATAATTTCAGAGTACTTTGTAAGAGAAATCAGGATCTGCAAGAGCCAACACTAGTGAATGCCGATATGGATTTTCTTTTGTTTGGAAGTTCTATGTATTACTGTGTCTGAATGTCAGAAAGCCTTCTTCATAAACTTAGCTTTTAAATAGGTAATGTATTCCTGTGGTTTAAAAAAAAAAAACAGTAAATTCGTGGTGAGGAATCTCCCTCCATCTATGTCCCACCTGCCCGGTTCTTACTCTTCCTTCTCTCTTCCCCCCAGGCAGTCACTATTACTAATTTCTTGAACAAGTTTACAGAGTGTCATGAATATGAAAACAAATGCAAATATGTGCATGTTTATTTTTACTTTCTTCATTTTGCACCGAACAGGGCAAGTTACACACCCAGGTTGGCAAAGCTTTTGCCAAGGGTTTACACTATCCTTACGCACAAGGTGGAGAAATGGGGACTGCAGGTTGCTGCAATGACAGGACAAGGTAAGTTTGGGGCTCAACCAGAAATGGAACCTTGTCTGGCTGAATTCTGTCCTGAGTCCTTCCCACCCTGGCAGGCCTCTGGGGAGTGGTTTGCGCTCTTAAGTAGTTTACAATCTCTGCTGGCACCTTGCACACACCATTCATTTGCTTAGCAAACCCTTTCCTCTTAGATCACACAAAGGTAAACTGTGAGTCCTTGGCTCTTTCAATGAATAATGGATCTTCTGATACAAAAGCCTTTGCCTGGTGCTTGGCTCATAGTCGCCACTTCATAAAGTAAATACCAGTTGACTCTGAATGATCACTAAATTCCAGTTTAATGGTACTTGGATTAAAGAGATTTATCTTAAAAAGACAGAGAACTGGCACACTGCAGAGGCAGCCCGGGATCATTTACTTTGGTAGCACGAGCCTTGGTTACTTCCTACTTTCCTGCCAGAGAAGCAGAAGTCACAGTTTTCCTTGTACTCAGTATTTAGCTTGGAGATCACAAGGGTTTGAATGATTATCTTCTGGCAAGGCTCAGGGATGAAGCCGAGCAGGGAAGAGCTGGGTCATTTGGGTCAAATGACAGCAAGGTCTGAAAAGGAAGGAGGAGTCTGCCCATCCCACCCACTTCTGCTTCTCTTGGGGCAGCCTCTTCCCACTTGCACCCCCAAGAGGTCTTTATCAACCAAGCTCCTCTCGTCTGTGATAAGAGTCCAGGGGAGACATGTTCAAGGCTGCTCCAGTCAAATGCAAAAAAGGGTGATTCCCATGGAAAAAAATATTTCCCTAAATTCAAAATATGAAGAACTCTCTGGAAATCTGTTGTTGCACATGTGGAATATTCTATTCTCATCTCCACTGGTACAGATTATTTTAAATTTGCAGTAGCTAACAGATGAAGTAGAATAAAGCAAACTTGCACAGGATGATAATTTTCTAAATCAATATGCAAGGTATACATCTTTCCCTGGCCTCCTAAGATCTCAATTCAAGTCCCTAAACAGTAACCTGGGCTTTCATCCTAATCTTCCCTTAGGGAGCCAACACAGTCATTACCTCCACATAAACATGTCAGCCCTCTCCACATCCAACCCTGGGAAATCTCCCCAACCAGCCGGAGCTGATGCAACTTAACAGCTCCTGGCAAGCAGCACTGTCTCCAACACAGAAAACAGCTGGCACCAAGCTCCCTCCTAGGTCACAGCCTTCTGCTGGCATTGAGGACCACCTCTTCCTACATGATGTCCTCCTTTGAAAAAGTGTGAGGCTCTAGTAGGACATGGAGAGTCCCCACTGCCAGGTGCCAGCCATATGCATTACACTTCAGGTAGGCCACCTTTGAGTCTGGGTTTGAATTCTGACTCTGTCACTTCATTATATAATATTCTAAGCCTCAGTTTCTTTGTCTGTAAATCTCTATCTCCTCAAAAGAAACGTATGAGAAGTAAATTAAATTATCTTTGCAAAATGCTTAGCAGAGTCTCTAGCAGGTTATTGGTGCTGGATAAGCCTCAGTTTCTTTGTCTGTAAATCTCTATCTCCTCAAAAGAAACGTATGAGAAGTAAATTAAATTATCTTTGCAAAATGCTTAGCAGAGTCTCTAGCAGGTTATTGGTGCTGGATAAATACAGTAAGTCCCTGATTTATGAATGAGTTCCATTCTGGGAGAATTTTAAGTCAGATTCATTCCTAAGCCAACCATGAGTCCTTATACAGTAAACCAATTAAATTTTGCAACTCAAAAGTTTGTAAGTCAGGGATTCACTACATTACATGTCTTAGCATCACTGTGGGGGCTCTTTGGGACCTATAAACGGTGACATGGGCAGTGGTACTTGAAAGCAGAGGGATAGGTGATTGAGTTGCCCAAGTACATTCTGCGTTCTTACCTAAATGTGAGCTCCATGCCAGTAAGGGGTTCACTGTTGTATCTATCGTGTTTCCCATATCCAGAATACTTCCTGGTCCTCAACGAATATCAACTGAATAAATGGAAGGGTGGGTGGATGGATGAATGGATTGGATGGACAGATGGACGGACGAAGTTGAAAGTCTAGAATCAGAGCTCACTGATGCATGACACCCTAGCATATTATGTTCTTCCTGCTACCTTCAGACAGTGTCAGCCCTTCATAGTCCATGGGTTCTGTATCTACAGAGCCAACCAATCATAGTTCAAAAATATTTGAAAGAAATGCATCTGCATTAAACACATATGGACTTTTCTCTTGCTGTTTTCCCCAAATAATAAATAGTATAAAAAGCTATTTATATACCATTTACATCACAGTGGATATTATAAGTAATGCAGAGGAGATTTAAAGTATTCAGAAAGATGTGCAGGTTATATACAATTACTGTGCCATTCTATTGAGAGGACTTGAGCAGGTTTGGGCATCAGTAGGAAGTACTAGGTCTAGTCCACAGTTCATCATACCTACCTTTTCCTTCATGATTTCATAATCTGCAAAGCCTCTGCCACAAGAAATGGCAATTTATTGGGCCTTAAGTACTCTTAAGGGTAAGGACAACTTAGCCCCTGGAATTCTTAGTCTAAGCTCAAATGAAGGACTGGAGAGATTCCTCTTGGGTGACTGGCTTCCGCAGGAAGGGACTTTGGTCATCACCTTCTCCGGCTCTCATATTTGCAAACTCCAGAAAGTGAACTGAGCTTTATTGCTGATGCTTTTCAAGAAGAATCTACACTTACCTTTGGCCCTTGTCTTAAGTTTTGGCTGCAGAAGCATCTGTCCTGGGAGTCAATAGATGAAGTTCTAAGACCCAACCCTGTCTTGCAATAAGAACTTCTCCATTCTGGGACTGGATTTTCTCAACTATAAAATAAAGATCTCAGGGACCTCCACGTTCTCATCTGCCATGTATGCAGCTCATATGTGCACCCCAATTCAGGGCCCCGGAGGGCAACACACCTCGACTTGAAAATGAGCAGCCTCTCTAAGGCTGGGACCTCTCCATGTCCCACTTTAAGCTCCCCTGTCCCCGGTCATCACACTGATTCTCACTAGATGGCTCCTGAGAAGCAGTCATGTCACACGCCCAGAATGGCATCTCCATGCACTGTCTTGTTCCCTATCCTCGTCTGGGTCTCTGCTCCTCACCAGGGAGGAAACATGACCTTTCTGGTTGTAGGACCAAGAAAGGACCAAAGGAAAGCATGGTTGTTAGCACAGGTCACTATGATCTTTGCTGGTATGTGATCACCGAGCATGTAGATACCACAGGAAAAACGAACACTCTATAGTAAGGCAATGGGCTGCAGAAAGAACAGCTCATAGACATGTGAAGGGGATGGAAAAGAGCACTCAGTCGTGGCTTAGCTACGAAACCGCCTGTGTGGACCATGGCCCAGCATTGATGGGTGAACACACAAGGGCACTGCTCTGGTGTTAGAAGCATCACAACGAATGAACAACAAGGCTGAAAACAGCTCTCTGTTCACAATAATTCTTGGGTGAAAATCTCAAGTCACAAGTTATATGGTACTTATCATTTTATTCACACCCACAGACACACAAATGCACCCAAAGATTAGAATAACCCACACCAAATTATTATCCATGATCCAACTAGGAAGTAATTGTTCTTTGCTCTTTTTTTTTTTTTTTTGCTAAAAAGAAATCATATGTTACTGCAAGTTTTTCTACACTGAAGAATCTTTCTTAATGAGAAAAATGTAGCAAGTTTTTCTTAAATACCCTTCATCGTAAGACTTTACAAACAGAAAGATTAAAAATAAAAGGTTTTCCCTTTAAAAGTTTTCTACAAAAATGGTCTCAAAAGAAGGGGAATGTATGAGCAGTAGATACAGAAGTAGGGATGAAGGGTCCTTAGGACAGAGAGGTGATGCAAAAAGAGGAAGAGGCTACCTAAGATATCAGCAGACAGCGAGATGACACTGCAAAAGGCCTGGCACCAAGTGGGAAGGAGATGGCGGCACCAAGGACAAAGAAGAGACAAAAGAGAAATGCAAGCCAAGGTGCAATCCCCTCTAAGACAAAGGGCCAGGACTGCTTCAGATTACACAAAAGCACATCATTCTATCTCTGCAGCCTGGAAACTCAAAAAGATAAAGCATTGACCTGAGGTACATGCTGCTATGGGGAAGAAGAAAACTTAGAGCCTCTGTCATCTCCCCACATAGCTTCTTCACTCCCAATAGCAAGACAAGGATTTGAAGGGCAGCAGGGAACCTGGTTAACTGTCCCTATGTAAGCTGAAAGACTTCATGGTGTTCTCTCATCCAAAAAGCGGGGGTGTGAGAATTCCACACGCCTGCATTCTCACCACACCACATCATGCCTGGAGTATCAGCAGAAGCACGTCACACACACAAGAACAGGGAGTGCTTGGCCCACACAAAGGCAAAGACCATAGGGAGCATTACACCCTTTCAAAGGTTTCTGAAAAGAAAGCAGCCGTTGACCCACCTCATCTTGTAGGCATCATAGCAAATTTTTAGAAAAGGCTCATTATAGGGTTGTGTATTGGCCACATTTATTTTTTAGGAGTGATGAATTATTAACTTTAACTTTTATGAGTTTTATTATAGTAAACGTGTACTTAACAGGAAAATAAAATGTCAGTAAAATATTAAATTTTTAATATGCAATGAGTATGTAGAATAACGATCATTTTCAACATCAAATTTCAGCCTCCTGAGTGCTGGGATTATAGGTGTCCACCACACGCCTAGCCTCACCATCAGTTTTATCACCATGGTGTAATGATGACAGTGTCAATATCACTTTGTCATACAGGAGGCCAATCCTATGTCTTTCTTAGGTCTAAAGATTGTGCTATAGATTTCTCTATTGTGAACGTCAGTATTTTTTCAGGAATGTCAGCTTTGTTCTTGCAGATAGTTCCTATGGTGGTCAACTGCGTTCTTTTAGCAAATGTAACATCAATGGATAACTAGTGAGTGCTTACTGAATGTGACATTTGGCTTATCATTTGAAATATGTGCAACAAGTCTGTTCCCAGCATCATACAGTTTATTACTACACAACGACTTAGTGGCTGAGTTCTAGGATAAATGTCTTAACATCTACAAGGGTATATATTTTTACACCATATTTGGAAGGTTTACTTTGTATATATTTCTAGAAGCTTCAACAACAATGAATGATGCAAGTTGCTCATCTATTGTCATGTATTAAGTGGTATATAGATAGCTTTACAAGTTGAAACAAAGCTTTCAGCAAGTGGGCAAATAGCAGCCAACTGTCTGACTTTTTTCTTTCTTGGTGGATCTTTCTGTAGACAAAATATAAGCAATTTTCTTTTTAAGACAGGGTCTCGCTTTGTAGTCCAGGCTAGCCCTGAGCTCACTATATAGCCCAGGCAAGCCTCGAACTCAGCAATCCTCCTGCCTCTGCCTCCCGAGTGCTGGGATTACAGGCGTGAGCCACCATGCCCAGCACTGTGGTATGTGGTATTGATTGCCGGTAGGTGTGAGTCACCATTCCCAGCATTGTATGTGGTTACTGGAATCGAACTCAGGACCTTGCGCTTGCAAGGCAGGTGCCGGAACCACTGAGCTAAATCTCCGGCCCAATGTAAGCAATTTTGAAGGAAACCAAGTCTCTTGAATGTCATTACTGTTCTAAAACTTTCAATGCCACATATGTCACTTCTCCATAAATCCTTTAGATGCTGATGATTAGGATGATAAAGTCCTGCTATTCAAGCTTTTAGTTCAGATAGTGAGGTGTCACTATATATTTGTGTTTATTATTATTGATGTATATAGAATGTTTTCTTATATTTCATTATTAGTGTATTTGAAAACATCTTGTAGCATATCATCCATTACAAATAATTTCCAACATTGAATCACATTGTTGGCATTTCATTTGATAGGTTTCACCCCTGGAAAGAACCTAATAACATTTTCTGACCAGTTCTAATATTGCATCATTCAGGTATAACCATTTTGTAGCATTTTGACCAGTTGAATATTTATTGACATCACTGTTTTCTTCCCCATCTGAATCAAGGTCTTCATTCTTCACTTCTCTATCTGTCATATCTGTCATACATTGCTATGTCTTTGGCTTATACAATCCAGGTCATATTATGAGTCACTTTCAACCTCCTCCCAAAGTTGTAAAAGCATGTGGACATAGCACTGAATAGACAGGGCTAGTTCTATAAGAAAAGTCCAAAGAAAACATTTATCAAAAATCATAAATATACAAAAAATGTAACAAGGTGCATAACGTAGGTAAAACTTACCCATTTACAGTTTGACACATGTGTATATCCCCCTTGTTGTAACAGGTGGGTGAACACAAGGATTGCTTTCTGTATTTCTCCAGCGTAGCTACTGAGATGCACAGCAGCTACTGTCATGCAGAAGTATATACTTTCATTAGAAAGGTACATTGTATGGGCATTTGCAACCCTGTGTGAAGCACTAAGGTTTTAATGAGCATGCCAGGATGGCAGCAGTACCCTCGGATGGCTCCTGTGCCTGACAGCTGAGGGTCATGCAGAAGAGTGAACAGGGTAGTAGGTTGAAGAAGCCAATGGCAGAGCACATGCTTCACATGAACAAGGTCCTGAGTTCCAGTCCCAACCAAAAAAAAAAGGAAAGTGAAAATGGAAAAAAAAGAACAGGAAAAGAAAGTAAAGCATCATTTCAGAATGACTGAAAGGCCATGAAAACAAACTCACAGAGAGAAGATACACAGGCAAGATCAGAGAGAGAGGGCAGAAGACCTGCTCCAGAGAGACTGAGGGTGCAGACCCCGCACCCTCAGCCCCACCTGTCTTGGGGGGGTTCGGCTCCTTCTGAGATGCTCTACTTCTCAGTCTTGGTCCAGAGGTAGCAGCCCCTGGATAATTGAAGCTGGCAGATTTTGACATGTAGTTTCCTGAAGTAACCTTGAAGATGTCCTGATGCTAATTTTGACAGATGCAGTTTGGAACATGGGCTGCACCATGTGATCACTATAAATCCACCCTCCACCAGATGTGACAGGATCATTTATGTTAGGAATTCAGAGAGGCTGTCCAACCAGAATTCTGGACTGCTGCCTGGAAGTTGGCTCCTGGCCTGCCCATGCTCAGGCTGAAATCCTCAGGGCACCAACTGGGTGGCACCAAGCAGGCTTTGGGTTAGGAAGCCAAACCATCAGCCTCTTCTCTTTCAAAGGAAAGAATGACACAAGAATGACACCACAGTTTTTGCATTAAAAGACCATACAAAGGTGTACTGGGAGCTAAGATTTGTATTTTTCAAGGTTTTTACCAGAATGCATTGCTGAGGTAGGATGAACACTGTCTTCAATATGGGAATTTTCTATGCTTTGTGAAATTAGACTTCTAATTGGTTGAGTAAGTATATCTAAAGCATTATCAATTCATGAAATAATGAGGGAAGATTTTCAATGGAGCACCACTCTGTTTGCCTACTCTGGTTCGTGTTATCAATAATTTGATATCAATAATGCAAGCTTCCAGCTGCAGACTCCACAAGCTGGGAGAGAGCAGATGACACACTGACTGGCAGCCACAGTATCCATGAAGGTATCAGGGGTCTGGCAAGACTTGCTGAAGTTAACATGGCAGTCTGAACCAGATGCCATTGAGGGGAAGTCAGCTACAGGAAAGCATGTGGCTAAGGAGAGCTCGTGCCAATGACAGGCACATGAATAAGACAGGGGGTTCTGTAGGATCTGAGCTCAACAGGAACAACCATGCAGTGTGGTCTGTCAAACTCAGCTGTGTTGACAGGCTGTGCTGTTTGGGACAAATACAATGGGAACCCAGTGGTGCCCACCAGAGTTTTTATCTGGGTCTTTCTTATTCAGCAGCATAGACACATATAGAAGAGTGTGACCAGGATAGGAGAGGATCTGAAATGTGGTCAGGTAAGGATTGTCTAAAATAATAGAGATGCTTCACTGGAAATGAAAAATAAGAAAACAGGAGAGCTGCACTCAAACATCTGCCTGCTGAAGATGGTCCTGAGTCCTCTGTGCGCATTCAGAGAGTACAGTTAGTGTCCACTGGTGAAAATCATGTGATTCCCAATACAAAGGAGGAACAGGATGTCCCAGCACCTGTGAGAGATGTGATTGAGCACTACATTACCCCTAAATTGCCCTTTCCAACCTGGAACTCTAACTTCAAAGTCATCTCATGAGGGAAGAAAAGATGCCAGGAAAAGACCAGAAGGAGGTGGAGTTAAGTAGAGACCAGATACCTGCTGGGACTCTGGTCTGACCAGCAGTGGGTCATGGGAAGGGATGTGCAGGTGTCTTAGGAAGGAGCCAACCTCAGTGCCTTCCTAAGCCTTAGCCTCTGAACACCAGAATGGCTCAAGTTCAAACTCAGAATGGGCAGAGCATGTATTACTTGTCTATGACTCATAGTACCATATTTACCATATTTCCTCTCTTCCTCTGCCATTAGTACTTGCCATAGCATTGGCACTAAGGGCTTGGCACCAACAGACTCCCTTGTGCTTCAGGTAGAAAAGTGATTGCTGAGCAGGAAAGGGAGCTCAGATAAATCAGGAACAAAAAGCAGCAGCCCAGCTAAAAGAACTGAATGTGAAGGAGAAAACAAATCTGTGGGACTTTTTCCTTGACAAAGCAGCTGGCCCATCTGGGAAGAGTCCTTGTAGCTAACCTTTCCCTTTAGGCCCTGTGGTCTCTGTTTCATTCACTGCTGAGCCATATGTTCTATAGCTTTTTGTTACATTTAAGGTCTTAGTGCCTCAGATGTGCCTACAGCTTCCCCCTTGAGCAGCTTAAGAAGTTCCTTTGTTGTCAACAGTTTTTTTTACTCTTAATTTCTTGCCATATGCAAATGAGATGAATCTTTATGCTCTGTATTAACCAATGAGACCTGCAAACTTTGTAACCAATCAGATTGCTGTGGCTGTATGTAAATAAAGGATCAAACCTCGTAACTTTTCAACCAGTCGGGTAATACCAAATATTAGATTCTGTAACCTCACCCCACCCTGAGAATATAAATCACCCAGCTCTGGCTGACCCAGGGCCCATTCCCTTTGGAGATGAATGGGGACTGACCCACTGTACACCTTGCTTCCAAGATTCCTGAATGTGTCCTCCATTCTCCTGGACTACCTAGGTAGAGCTGCTTACACTAGCTGGCCCTTTGCTGCTGCAGATAGACTCCAACTTTCCACCATCTGGTGTCAAGGAGACCACGCTCTGGTCTGTCCCAGCTGTCTCTTCTGCAAAGGGAGGGGAAGACTGGCAATATGTCAACACAGGGCTTTGACCTCTCACATACTCTGTTTCATGAATTTCTGGACTTCTGTTTCAGTGATATACAGGTCACTAGAGAGAAGAACCTGCAGGACGCAGAGAGCCCAGTGTATAGTCAATTTTCTACTGGGAAAAAGACAAATCATGCTGTCTCCTTGGTTTTTGAAGCTGGACTCAGTGGCTGAAAACCTTTTCCCTACTTATTCTCCTATTTATATTGATGGGAATGATGCTAAGAGGGCAAGTCCCAGGAAAAGTTAATGAACAAATGGCCTGCTGCTCCCCGGTCACTTCCACCCAGGAGGAAAGTTATCTCTTCCTCTGACCTTTAGAGTACTCAGCTTCACATCCTCCTCTTACTCCCTGGAGCCCATTACCCTTATAGGTTTGTACTTTTGCTCTCTGCGGGGTGAGTGCAAGCTATTTATTAGACTCTGTGTCTCTCCCTTGACAGCCATACTTTCACTTCTCTGTTGGGCCCTCACAAGCATAGACTTCCCTCTGACTAAATTGCAAGAGAAAAGGATCTTCCTTGGGAGTTTCCTTCATGGATCCAAAAGATAAAAGTAGACTGTGCTGAAAAACACAGCATAATCAGAGACAATTACAAAAGAAGAGATCTGGAGCTTTCCTTAGTGGCTTATCTTTTAAGTGATGTCACTTCCTTCTCGTTGTGTCCTTTGAGGAACAGAAGAAAGGAAGGAACAGATGCACAAATATACATTTAGATCAATGTTTCCTGAATTTTTTATTCTAAGACCTGTGCCTGTTCTAGGCTTCCTATCCTACAGTCTGAAATACTGATATTTCTCAACTCCCATATCCATTAAAACAAAAAGTGAACAAATGTGCTGGTCTTTGGGGATTTCACAAGGTAAATGAATATTTCTACTAGATTGAGCCATGGGCTTTTAGTTATAGACTATATTCTCTCTTCCCCTCTCCCTCCACTCTCAGCCTCCCTTCCCTTCTCTTCCTTTCCTCTCCCTTTATTTTTCTTTCCTTCTGTTGTGCCCTCCAACCTGGTCTTCCCTGTGTGTGGTGAAGGGCATGTCCGTTCTAAATTGTGAGACATACTACCTCAGCTCTATGCTCTGTTAGCACCAAAAGCCTTCTCATTTCCTTTTCCCCTCTCCATCCCACAATTAAAGATGGAAAACACAGATCTGGCAAGATCCTGAAATAATTTTGGAGAAAAGTTCAAATAACAGAGGAAGAGTTCATATATCTCTCATCCCCTATCATCTACATGGATGAAGTGGTGCAGATCAAGAGATTGAAAAATATAGAGGAAATTCAATGTGTATATCCCTCCCCCCAAAAAACTTTCATCCTGTAAAAGAAATAGGGCTTAGACTGATGACTTTTAAAAGTTAATAAATCAACAATAAAAGACATAAATTGATCAATCAGGCATGGAAGATGGGAATGAGTCATCTCTGTGTTGGACACAAATACTGGATTTTCTGGACAACTTCAATTTAACATTCAGTCTCATTATCAGATCACATGTCCTAATTCCCAGTTTAGAAAAGTTACTGTACTTCATGCTAAAGCGTCAAACAGAGAATATTCACAGAACTTCAGAGGAGGGAGAAAGGAGGCCCCTGAGAGGCAAAGAGACCACAAGGGCTTTTTGGAGGAGGCCAGGACAAGGCAGGGACAATGACCACACCAACCTGACCCTCTATTCTGGTTCTTCCAAGGTTCAGCCTCCACTTCTGCTGTCATCTCTGTCACCTCTGCTCCACCTAGCTCCTCCTGCTGCCCTACTCAACTCAGTGTTCCAACGTCTATAATTCACCATGGCAGATGTGTGCAGGGACAAGAGGGAGTGGAGAGAGGAGACTGTAAACAACCCCCTTCTCACCAGCAGCCCAGTCATACTCAAAGTACATGCCCGCCCAGCATTTATCTTCAGGACCTTTGGGCCAGGTGTCCCTCCCACACCTCCACCGAACCCTGGGGCTCCATGGCCCACAATATGGTAAAAGATCTGGCAGCAAGCAGCCCCACCAGAAAGCCAGCTGTTCACTTTTCAGCAGCATGGGCTCTTGCCACAGCAGCAGGATCTCTAGTCTCAGAAGCACTGGAGCAAACTCAACAAATACTGAGTTCCTTCTCAGGGTTGGAGACACAAGCAATAGGGTAATAAACCAGAAGTCTTTGCCACTGGTGACCAGATGAATAACAAGCAGACAGTCCATAAAGCTTACAGGCCTTTAGAAGCCATGAGACAGCTTGTGGGCTTGGCTGAGGCAAGCCACGTGCTCACCTGAGAAGATCACTCTGGTAGGAGCCCAACTTCTACACAACTCTACTTGTCTTGAGCCAACCTTAAAAGTCTTGCTTGTACATATCTTTTACATTGCTTCCAGGAAACCTACCCTGACCAAGCATACTTTAAGCTAAACCTCACTTTCCCTCTGAGCACAAGGGACATGGCATGCCACCCCCGCTGGCGGGGTTTTTGGTGCCTCCTTTCTATGCCCTATACAGACTCCCTTTCTGACAACAATTCAATGGGACTAAGGCTCATATCATTTGCTAATGTTCACTTTTCCCCTGAAGATCCCACAGAGGCTGGTGCTGAGACAGGAGTTCAGAGCATAGGCTTTAGAGCCAGGGGCCTTGGGTTCAAATGTTACCTCTGCATCTTGGGAGTTCAGCAGAGCACTATTGTAAGCTATCATTCCCCTCTATCTGCGCGTGTAATTAATCTAGTTCCACAGACGATGCAAGACAATGTGATGAGATAGCACAGGGGAAAGGTCTAGCTGTCAATCAGGCTTCTAGTAGGTTCAAGTAGGGCTCTTTGTTGCCAGATCTGCACTCAGCAAGACTCATGTGTTAGCTGCTTCCTATGCTCACCCTGTGCTCAGCTGAGAGGAATAAGTTCTACCACTCTGAGCAGGCCCATGGAGGAGATGTAAGGGCACCAAGTGTTTGCTGAGCTGCCCTGAAGAAGGGCTGGCCCTTGGTGGGCTTCTCTAAATGTAGAGTGGGATGTGTGACAGAAGAGCAGGGCCCAACACGGTCACACCACAACCCTCAGCACAGACCTGGGTTTCCACAGACGTGCAAGACCGAGATGCCAGACCACCACTCCCAGCAGGTCCAGTCCCCCACCACAGGGAATACGGGGACAACAACTGAGTGGCAATGGCCGCTTATCTTACTGGCCTGGCTCTGCAAACAGCTTCTCTGCTACAGAAGAGTTGGCCAGGGCCCCGGTGCTTTGGCTGGAGCAGTACTACCCTCAAGTGGCAGGAGAGACAGTGCTGTTGAAACTGGTGTCCCCATCCTATAAGAGGCACAGCATCTGTGTCAGACAGCAGGGACTGGTCACCCTCTCCACAAGAAGGGACGGATCATCTAGAGCAAGCAGGAGGACAGACCTGTGGGAGAGGTCCCAGGCAGCTCCCCGGAATGCCAAGTCAAAGCTCACCACAGCTGTCCACTCTGTTGCCTCTAAGAAATGATAGGCACGCACACTTCCAAAGGCTGTCGGCTGAATCTGACACCCCTCTGGCATTACTACCGGCCTCAGAAACATCTCTCCTCAGCCCTGTCTGCTTGTGGTGCTAGTGCAGCACCCCTGCAGAAATCTTCAGAGCTCCTGTTATATGGATTCTCACATGCAGGGTTCCTACTTTTCTCCTTTTTCTCTTTTATTAAGCACTTGTTATGTGGTAAATTAATAAAAAAAATTAGACATGGATTGTTCCTTTAAAGAGGGGAAACAAATTCATTCCATTATAAGAGCTACAAACTATAGTCAGTTGTCAGCAGCCATGAAACAGAAGCACATTTAAGCACCATGGAAGCACAGAGAAGAGTGACCCAGAGACATTTCATTGGGGAGCAGAGGGTCTTTATATTAGTGCTCGTCCCCCTCCCTTGAGCCCTCTGTGAACCCAGCATGGGCACAAAGCTGGGCAGCACAGTCCACCCGATGATGCCAGCTGCACTCTCAGCATGTGAGGTGGTGTGAGTGAGGGGAGCGGTGTGCTACAGGGACTTACAGCACTGACTCCATCACGATCTCTGGCCCTAAAATGTTTCTTGTTCAAAATGTTGGCCTGAAACAGACTTGTAAAGGGACAGCCCGGTATGGGCTCTGTGAATCTTGCAGAGACATGGGAGTCTCTGGTCACTCGCAGAAACTGGCTCCCTCCAGACCTTGCACAGGCAAATATGCCACAGAAAGTCAGTACTAAAGGAAGTCAAGAAGGTTTCTGCTCAGGACCAACAGACCGGCTGGAGTTAATGATGAAGTCACTTCTCTACATAGGAATTCTCAACAGACCTGACACGCTGCAGGGAAAGTGATGGGGATCGAGAAACACCCTAAATCATTTCCTGAATGCAGCATGAAAACCCATGGCTTTGGAATTGGCCACATCTGAGCCTTCATACTGAGTCCCTCAGGATTCCCATAAATAGCACACTCATAACAAAACCAAGTCAAAAGACTGATGCTGGGCCGCTCAGCCTCCCAGGTTGCTACAGACTTCGGTCTGCCTCCAGCAGGACAGTGAGGCAGCCGCAGCTCTCAGCTGGCTTTGTGTTAACAGGACTCAGAGAGACCTGGGATCCCTGAAAGTCCACCTCTTCTCGCCTCGGGGTACCCTGCTTTTCGGCTGAGGTGGGAGGCTAATCACTGACTCTGTCAGGCCTGCTGTGAAGATGGAGGGAGCTGGCATTTGCAAAACACTCGGAACGGAGCCCCCAGCACACATGTAAGTGCTACCTAAGTGTCTGCCACACAAGTGCTTGAGCAGTGAGGCTGCTACTGGCCGTGGACTACATGAGCAGAGTTTCTGAAGGTCCATGATTCCCTGCCCTACTACTTTTCCGAGGAAAAGGAAGTGGTCTTCATTAGACTCTTCTGCTGGAGCTGAGAGCACTCCAAACACCATTCTGCCTGCTGCTGAATCAGCCTCCGCATGAATTAGACCCTCCAAACTACAACCTAATGACACGCCAGATCAAGCAGGGGACTCTGACAGGGAATCACTGAATCGCCAAGTTGAAATGAATCTTAAGACCATTGGTTGGCATTCTTGTCAAGCACACATGGAACTTATACAAGAATAACACTGATAAAAATAATCGCATTCCAAGTCACAAAGAAAAGCTCAAAAGTACCTAAATAAACAGTATCAGATATGCCACACTGTCTAAACAAAATGCAAATCAATTAGAAGTCACCAAAAACAAATACCCCCACCCCACGCCAACATAAAATACACTATTAAATAGGTCAAGGAAGACAGAACTCACAATAAAAATGTTACAATATGAAGGCATGTCTCTTTAGAGATCGCTTTGTCATCAGAATAGTACCTGGTATCTGAGTGTTGAATTAAGGAAGAAAATGAGTAAAAGAGCAAAATAAACAAGAATATGTTGCATGCTTTGATTAGAAAAGAAATTAGGCTAGCAGTTGATCAATTAAACATCTAAAAACAATGAATGAAAGAAAGAAAGAAAGAAAGAAAGAAAGAAAGAAAGAAAGAAAGAAAGAAAGAAAGAAAGAAAGAAAGAAAGAAAAAGAAAGAAAGAAGAGGGAAGTAATGAACAGAAAATATAGGAGGAATGACATATAAAACTAACAATAGAATGTATAAATAAAACGAAAGTCTGGGTTGTCTTTTGCAGAAGATTAATACAATATATAAACATCTGACATACTGATCAGATTTTGGACAAGAAAAAGACATAATATTTGTAATCACAAAGGCAATGTCATTGTAGCTGCATGAGGAATTAAAAACTTCAAAAGGAAATTGTAGGAAGAGTTTTATACCAATAAACTAAAAATACATGCAAATTGGACAATTTCCTAGGAAAATTTAAGTTAACAATATGGAATCAAAAGGCAAATAAAAACTCAAAGAGCACAAAACCACAAAAGTATCTGAAATTAAAAATTGACCCACAAAACCCAGAAGTTGGCTCAGACATTTTAAAAATGAGTTTTATCAGACTCTTGAGAAACAAATAATCCTGCCCTTCTATAATGTATTCCAGAGAACAGAAAAAGAAAAAAAAATTTCAAACTCATGCCATGCAGCTATAACCTTGGCACCAAAGCCAGGCACATAGCACAAGGAAAGAAAAATTTAGGTCAACTTCCTCAACAAATGTAGACACAGAAATCCTCCATCAATTACAAGCAAAACAAATACAGGAATATACAAAAATAAGTACATGAAGGCCAAATTGTTTTTTAAACAGGAAAACATATATAGTTTAATTTAAGAGCTTTACAAATGAAGTTCTTTCAGTACAATCACAGGTTAAAGGAGAACAGCCATATGATTATTTGGATCGATGCAGAAAAAGCATTTGGTAACTTATTTTAATTTAAATTATCCTGACAAAATAGGAACAGATGGGAACTTCCTTTAATTTGATAAATAACATTAACAAAGGCAACACATTGAATACCCTATTTTGGGGTAAAGCATTCAAGTTGCTCCATTTAGAACCATATAGATATCTAGTATTACTACTGGGCACTGTACCAAAGACAATGGCCATATAGTGGGAAAAGAAAAATGTATAAATGCAAGAATTAGAGAAAAAAATCAAACTTCGCCATTGCTTTTAGGGAATGTGATTGTCTACACAGTAAGCAGCACTTCCATTTCTGGTAGCAGGGTAAACTGAGTGTAAGAAGAACCTCTTAGTAGCACAGAAAATTTATTAATCCTTATAAGATGTATTGAACAATGCTCTTCTTAAGTATGGCTGAACTGGGGTAAGAACAAAATCAATTCCAAATGTACATTCTTAGTTCACTATTTCTAAATAGACAATAATGATCGAAAAGCTGAAATCCTGGAGAAACTGACAAATTCAGTATCTGACTGTCATCATAAAGTAAATATTATTTCCTTTTTTAATACATGAGATTTTGGAATAATTTTTTCAATTTGTTTTTTATTAGTACATGTTTGTGACACAAAATGATAATTTTCATTTTGAGAATTGGCATATGTACATGGCATCTTGATTATTTTTATACCAATTTGAAACAGGACCATAGAAGTAATTTTGGTAATCTTTAAAAAGTATTGCTACCTTAACTGTGTCACAGTCAGAAAATATTATTTTAATAACACAAATTCAATAAAACCTATTCAGACTTCACCTGGTTTGGTATATGATGATTTTCATAAATATTCATTCATAGGTAATACTTCAGCATAATACATTCAGTAATTGATCATGTTGTTACATAGAAGATTTGAAATCACAATTTGGCAGTGTTGAACCAATAAATCAATAAAGAATACCATATAGATTGCTGAGTACACACTGTACAAGTAAATTCTATCAATCAAAACAATACCAATAACCATCACAGTGGTCACAGTAAAAACAAATCACAGACTACAAGAAGATATTTGCATGTAACCAGCAAAAGATAATGTCCTTAATATATAAAGAACTCTTATATACCTGTACACAGACAATCCAACAGAAAAATGAGCAAATTAAAAGACAAATAATTCACATGGTAAAACGTAGGCAAAGATAACCATTCTTACTAGTAACTCAGAAAATGCAAGATAAAGCACCACATTGAAAATAATGAACTGATTCTTAATGCATTCCTAAACAAAAATAAATTCCAGGTAGTCCCAAGATCCATGTGGAAAAGCAATCCTTCTACAGTTTTCAGAAAGAAAAAAAAATAATATCAGTATGTTCTCCTGAAGTAGAAAAACATTTCTTAAACAAGAAACAGAAACACACAAATAAAAAGTGAAGGTTTATATTTGCCTATATTTAAATAAAAGACATGATGAAAAGACATTTCATGCTTGTCAACTGGCAAAAATTAAAATCTGTTATGAATTTGGAAAAATAGGAATTTTCACACAGTGTTGGCAGAAGTATCAACTCACATTAAAGAACAATCTAACCATATCCTATGAAGGTGTATGTACTTTAAACCACTTCTTTACCAGGCAAATCTTAAATCACACACTCCCACATACATGTGTGAGAGGATTCATAGCTATCTTGCTGGTAACAGAAAACAAGGAAGAAAGCATATGAATCATGGCATGCTCATATATAGAATATGGTAATTTAGCTGAAACGAATGCACCAGCACTACATATATCAAAATGGATATATTTAAAAGAAAGCCTGAGCAAAAGAAAGCAAACTGTAAAGCCGTATGTGTAGCATGACACCATTTAGATAAAGTTTGCAGACACACAAAGACGCCTATAGGATTCACGGGCAAGATGAGCACTGAGATACCATGGAAACTGTAACCACAGACTAAGAACAGCGACGTCAGCAGGATGAGGAGGGCAGCAGAAGGAAGTTAGGGCTGCAGGAGTGCTCCAGTAATGTGTGTAATGGAATCTTATAGGAGATATCTCATGCGATTCTGATACCATATTCTTTCTGGCCAAGTTGTGCCCGGTTACGGGACTCATAGGCTTACTCTTTAAACATATTTGTGCACACAGATATCCCATGACTTTGTACATCAGCTTCCACTAACCACCCAACACAGAAATCTCTCACTTCATGTTCCGCCACTTCCATTCATCTGTGTAGCTGCTAGGGAACCATTTGATCTCCCCCAGATCTGAGCAGCTCACTGCCATGGAGGATGACTTGTTCCGAATGCCCAAGATCTGGCCTGAAAAGGGTGAGTGCTGCTTTTGGAGTTTTTTACCCTTAAATTCCCCAAAACAAAAAAGATTAGAAAAGAGCGTTGTTGGGAAAGGAGACCGCCTAGCATGTGATAACTCCTGCAGAAGTACAATGAAATAATTCACAGAATCAACCACTTATCAAGTATACAAATGGCTGGAGCTCTTCCAGCTCCTGCAGAATTGCACTACCATGGCTCACAGTTCACATCTCCTTGCCCGTGTGGCTTCTGCTATGTCACAGCCGTCATTCACAGCTCAGCAGGCCACACTCTTCCCAGATCAGGGTGCTCTTACTTTTTACAATAGCATGGTTTCAAAGGCGGGCACCAAAGAATGATTCTTTTTAGAACAATCCTGTCATTGGAAGCTTCTGGTATTTACAAAATCCAAGAAAAAAACCAACTGAACTTTATTGACTTTATGATACAGCCAACTCTGTTGGTGGACAGATTTGACAGCAGAAAAAGTTCTTCCTCAAGGAATCTGAAATCTGTCATCCCTGAACTTTCCACTACTTGGCCCCTTTTCTGCCCCTGGAACCCCACTGGGTGAATTTTTCTAACAAGAGTAAATGCATGGTGTGTGTGTGTGTGTGTGTATGCATGTGTGTGCATACACACATGTACATGTGTGTATAGATGTGTGCATACATGTTTATATCTAATATCTCCTACGTGTACTACCAGCTGTGCCCTATATTTTCTGTGCTTTTAGAAAAAAAATGATTTTCCAATCTGCCAAGATTCCATTATGGAAGAACTGCAAAGAAACTTTGAATCATAATGAGAATTATTTGAAAAACTACATAAACCAAAAGGTGGCTATGTTTTTTTAAAACCTGTGTACTTCAGGTAATTAAAATCAGAATATCAACTGTCTGTGTCATCTGGAAAAAACATACTTTCACAAACAGATCTTCATCATTATGGTTTTTCTACAGCTGGGAATCCAAAATCATCTCCAAAAAAGCAGACATTTTATTTCCTTAAGAGATGGTGATTTATGAAGACCACTTAGTAGCTACATAAGATATATTTTATTAGGAATGGAGATTTTGTGACGATACTTTCAGAGAATGTACTCTGAGTCTGTGATACGTGAGCAGCAATCTTATGAACAATTATAAATCTAATAGACAGCAAATCAAACATTAGTTAATGTGTTTCTGCTTGTGGCAAGAGAGAAGGAAGGGGGAGGAAAAGATCTGAAAGAGAAAGAAGCAAGGACAAAGAAAAAGGAAGAGCAGAGAACACACATAGCCCATCTCAGACTCATCATGGGACTGTGTGGGCAGGAAGCAGAGTCTCTCTACTGTCCACACATGGAAGGGCCAGGCCCAGTGCTAGGTCAGAGGTGCTCACTGACAGGAGCTGGCACTCTGCAGATGTGTGTGATACAGGATTCGGTTGAGGTCCCCTTATTCCAGGCCTGACATTATCTAAACACCTGTGAAATTAAAATTCTGATCCTACTGCTGCTGGCCATTCTACGACTTCTTAACTATATATTAATGGAGTTCTCCAAAATCTATCACACTGTTGGTTTCTCCACTCAGTTCTGCTAGTTTAGCTTCTCTAGACAAGCCATGAGTAGTCGGTCTAATTTATGACAGTCTCTGCTGCCCAGGCCCAGGCTGCGTTAGACTGCTCCAGCTCCATCTTTCCACAGCTTGGGATCACAAGGACCTGGAACCTCTTCCAAAACACAATGGCTGCCCACACCATGAGCTTTATCTTCATCCCTGGGAAGGGAGGAATATCTCTAACCTTAGTCAAGGGTCCACCTGTTTCTAGACTGACGCTGCACCCTTTTGGGGAATATTCAGGATGCCTAGTGAAGAGGAAGGTCTAGGGATTAGGGCCAGTGGCTTCTACTCTGGCTCTACAGTTGCCCAGCTCATGAATGATATGACCATGGAAATACCCTTCAGCCTAACTTCCTGCTTCATAAGCAATTTCCTTCACATTGTCTCATTTGCCCCTCACAAAAACTCTACCCACAGAACAAACATCATCTCTGTCCCTGTTTGATAGGCACAAGTTCAAGGCCAACCTGAGTTACATAGGAAGTGCAAGACCAGCCTGAACTGGCCTACATAGTGAGAGCCTGTCTCAATACACACACACACACACACACACACACACACACAAAGCAAAACCCTCAATATTAAATAATTAAGCTTCATTAAAAACAATACAGCTTTTCAAATCTTCCTAGTGCTACAATTCATAACCATAGTTCCTACCATTCTATGAGTCAGCTGGAATAGGTACCTACAGCATTCCTTACAGAAGTAAGTCAGCTAGATCTGTGTAGGAAGTCTTGAAGGCCCCTGCAGATCCATTTTTCTCCCCCAGAGGATGGATGCTGTATTAGCTTTCTAGAACCTCAAGTGTCAGGTTCCAGAGCACCAGTCCAGTTACCCCAATCCCAGGTATCTACAGAGCTTGTCTTAGAAACACTTCCCAGATCGCAGTGGTCTCTCCCTCCTCGGCACACATGGTCTTTATGGAATCAGCATCATTCTGGTTGATGCTGGCAAGCTACCTTATGTTTATTTTATTGTAAATTACATATTCTAAATATTAAAATATTGGTTCATAGACAAGACATCCTAACGTTGTCTACTCTCATGTTTCAAATACCATCTAAATGTCAAATTTGTATCTCTGGCCCAGACTTCTGATCTCTGGGAAATGCCTTGGTAACTTTTCCACGTGAGTATTCCATAAACACTCTACCAAATACATCCAAAGGTGAACTCACAATCTTTCCCCCAAGCTGTTTCTTTTCCAGCTCTCCAGCTTTGTAAATAAAATCGCTATCTACCAGCTGCTCAAACTAGACACCTACACGTGGTTCTCTTCCCTTTCCCTCAGCACACCCAGGAGCTCTAACTTCTCAGTGCCTTGTTACCTCCTTATCCTAGAAGATACCCTTACTACCTACTGAAGGTCTCCCCTCTGATGTCCCTCAGTTGTGGCATTACACCCCTCAGCACCCTGCATGGAACATTTTCAAATGAAGCTCAGCACATGGTGTTCTTGTTCTTCAAATCATCTAGTACTTTTCACTGGTGTTGAGAAAAAGGGGCCTACTAAGCAAGGCATGATCTGGCTCTTCTTGACCTTCAGCCACATCTACAGCCACTCTCCTGTGCACTCCACCATGCAGGCACCCTTTTACCTCCCTGACCTGCTCAGCAAGCTCCCTGCTGACACCAATATAGCAATGTGACTCTTGGGATGGATGCACCCCAAGTCAACGTCCTGTGACTTTAAACAACGTCACTTAACTTCCTTACATGTAAGATAGGAGTAAGAAAGGGGCTAAACTTCTAAGTCTCATGTAAAAAAAAATGGTTCAAACAGGGCTCAGCACTTAGTAAGGAACACAGCACACATGAGCTGGTCCCAGGTCCTCCCTCTCTTTTGGCCTCACTTCCACTCAGCCTTCAAGTTCGTGTTTAATGTCAATTCATCAGCAATGCCTTTCTTGACTACACAAGGCTCATTTTCCTGTTACACCATCAGTGTCACTAAAACAAGCAATGATAAGACATTCATTTCCTCATCTGATTGCCCTTTCCTACTGACTCTAAGCTTCATGGAGGCAAAACACAAATCCTTCTTAATCATTTTTAATCCACAGTTCCTAACAATGTGTAGCACACAAAAGGTGCTCATGAAATACTTCTTAAATAAATTATTCAATAAAATAGCACTTGGAACCCTTCTCCACTGTTGGTGGGATTGCAGACTTGTGCAACCATTGTGGAGATCTGTGTGGAGATTTCTCAGAAAACTAGGACTACGGGTCCCATTTGACCCTGCTATACCCCTGCTAGGAATATACCCAAAAGAATTTAAAAACTCACATTGGAAAGACAGATGTACACCCTTGTTTACAGCAGCTCAGTTCGTGATAGCTCAATCTTGGAAACAACCCAAATGTCCATCAACTGGAGAGTGGATAAAGAAGATGTGGTTTTTTTACAAAATGGAGTATTACTCTGCCATAAAGAATGACGAGATCGATCCATTGAGGTGCAAATGGAGACACCTGGAGGATATACTAATAAGTGAAATCAATAGATCACAGATAGACAATTCCTGGATCTTCTCTTTGGCATGAACACCTGTAGATGCAAATGAGTTCTG
>PVIC010002125.1:31684-81582 GCA_004025085.1 Thryonomys swinderianus
GAGGGGAAGGAATAAATATGATACAGAAAGAAAATAAAAGAGCATGTATAAAGGGGGGAGGAGGGGGAGTGGGTAGGGATATGGGTAAAAATGAGAATTAACTTGTGGCATATACTGGTACAAATTTCCCAATGTTATATGTGATTTTGAGATGTATATAAATTGTACCAATAAAGAATTCAATTAAAAAATAAATAAAATAGCACTTGGGCCCATTTCTACATCCCCTTCCACTTGATTTTTTCAAAAGTCTCCACTTAGGTACTGTACTTAGTATATGATCAACTAAGTATACTGCCCCCTGCAAAGGCTGCTGGCTAACCTCTGAGTCTATTGTCTAATCTAATGGATTCAGAGCTCCTGGTTTGCCCTAGATTCATGGTTATCCAGAATAAAAATTGTGCTTTCCACCTTCTCTTCCTGTTAGGTGTAACAATAGCATGAGTTCTGGCTTGTTGGATTTGAGCAGAAGCTAGATGTGCAAACTCCAGATCCTCTTTTCGGGAAGGAGTGTCTCTTCCCCAACAACCTTCTTTCTCCTCAATGTATTTTTTTTCAAAATATTTTTAATCTCAATTCCTTCCAACTATCTAACCCTTCCACTATCACAACCAAAAAGAATCAAATACTGACTCAGACTCAGGTTTCACTTATTCCAGGGTCTGACAACCAACCAGAGGTCTTCTAGGTCAGTCATGGGAACATGAAGCTTCTCCCAGCTTCCTTGCCCACCAGATGTACCCTTACTATTCAACCCATTATACACTGCTCCAGATTTCTCCACAATTTGGGCAATTCCTTTGAGGGTCTATTTAGATTTTCTGCAGAAACCACTTTAAAGACAAATCAGCCAATCCATTGCCACCATCCTTTCACTCCTTCCTTACCCTCTCCTCACAAGCAGTATGATGTGACAATGAGAGGTTCTGGGCTGACCAAATCTCTCTAGAATGTGGACATACACTTCATTACAGCCAGAACACACACCACAGCCCAAATATTCTGTGAAAACAGGTCACATCTTAGGCCAGAAGGTCACAAAACTATGAGCAAAACTACGGAAGAAAATGGGGGTGGGGTGAGGTACAGAGCACAGGGGATACTGGTAGAAATCAGAAACATAAGAATAGAGGTGAACCTGGATGGAAAGCCTTGCACTTCCTTCTTGATGAGTTCTCTGAGTTCAGTAGCTAGAGATGAAAAATCCTTTATGAGACAGGAAGTAATGAGTTTAAGAAAATCAGTGCAGCTGGGAACAGGTGACCACCCCAGAAACAGTGAGACATTTCTGCCTCAGAGACACTGCGGGGGGAGTCATCTCTCCAAAGAAAGAGGCAGTTGCTATGAGTCTCTTCTCTGTCAGTGATGCAGGGCAGAGATGACCAAAAACACTTATGTCTCTTGTAAACAGTTTACCCAACAATAAGAGTTAGTTTGCATCCACCCTTTTCCAAAGGAACAGTTTACTGTCATAGGTTGTCTTACATAAACAGAATTCCAGCAAGTAGAAACAGAGGTTAAACACAAGGTAGAATTCCAGTCCCAAAGGCCTTCACATTTGCCTTCAGTGACCAAAGATAAAAGTCCTCCTAACAATGGAAGCTTCCTGATCTGACACACTGTGAGATCTTCAAAGGTGGCTTTATTTATATGGCTCTATGGAAAATTACAGGACACACAGGTGGGACACTTTCATCATTTATGGACTGGGAATTCTGACTCCTCAGGAAAACTCTTACTTGCCCACAGATAGACAGAGGTGAAAGTTGGGGTTATGTTCCTATTGATTCTATGTTTTTTTAAAAAAGTAATAACATGAGATCCAGAGAGTAAAACACATAGGCCTCATAGATACATGGTACCTTAATTTACTGACCTAAGCCTGCTTTTCTTCTAAAAGTCAAGATTTTATTTGAAATAAGGAGAATCCAGCCAATGTCTGCACATGCTCAAACATGTTAAACTGCTCATTTTCAACTATTTGGTAATTTATAAAGTGTGCACATAATTATCATACATTAAGCCATAAACACACTACAAACTACTAGTTTGGGCTCCCGCCTATGACTGGTAATATTTCAAGGTCTTATTTGGGGGTATTCCTTGAAATTAATTAGCCTAAAGATTTATCTCTGAACCAATCAAAAAAGAAGAAGCAGGTTCCCTGACAGGAAAAGATTCCTAGAGGTCCTGTTGTCCAGATCCTGCCTCTAGGCATGCCTGTATCAAGCCACACTATGGAAGAGAATCTAATAGCAACTGCTTGGTCATCATAATCCCAACAGAACTGTCACATTGAGACATAACAAGGCCCTGTACAAGAAACTAGAGCTACAAGGTAACACAGAAGATATACCTTCAAGAGATTGTATCTTAAGGTACAAATAGAAATACCAATTAATGCTTTAAAATTTTCTATGGAAAATTTCCTCCTAAAAGGAAAATACAGGTTGCTACAATGTTTTGAGGGGTTGATCTGTGGCCTCCAAAATTGTATATCCAAACCTTAACCCCAGAAATCTGTAAATGTAGTGCTACT
The DNA here is from genome assembly GCA_004025085.1 of Thryonomys swinderianus. Lineage (NCBI taxonomy): Eukaryota > Metazoa > Chordata > Mammalia > Rodentia > Thryonomyidae > Thryonomys > Thryonomys swinderianus. The sequence continues at coordinate 34,224 of PVIC010002125.1, forward strand.
TGGGGCAAAAACATCTTTATAGATGTAACTAAGTTCAAAATCTCAAGATAAGATCATTAAGGAGCCCCAAATCCAATGACAAGTGTCCAGATTACAAAGATGAAAGGAAACAAATATAAGGGAGAAGCCCATGTGAACATGGAAGCAGAGATCAAACTGATGTGGACACAGATCAAGGAATGGCTGGAACCAGAAGCTGGAAAAGGCAAGGGGAGGGGAGAATCTCCTCTAAAGCCTGCAAAATATGGGTGATCCTGCCAAAACCTTTACTATAGGCTTCTGGCCTCCAGAATGATGACAGAACACACTTCTGTTGTCTAAGCCACCATCTTTGTGGTCACTTATTGGAACAGCTCTAAGGAATGCACACAAGAGCCATACCTCCCCAAGGAGATGACAGCCCTTAGTTTTATGGCATAGAAAGTAGAAAGCATCTTCCAACCAGAGAAATACCTGTGCAAAGCCCCTGATGGACAATACCAAAAGGAGAACTCAGAGCCACAGAAAGTTCAGAAAGGCTTGGCAGAGAGGACTCCTGGTGAGGAGCAGAAGAGGACTGATCATATGTGGGAGTTCTGACTCTGAAGGAAAACTCCTACTTGCCCACAAATAGACAGAGGTTAAAGTTGAGGTTATGTTCCTATTGACTCCATTTTTTTAAAAAAGAAATAATATGAGTGAAGAGGGAAAAGTGCTCCTGTAGTCCCTCTCACATGGAAGAGAAATATCTCAAAGTCTCCAACATATCTCTGGAGATATTAGAGAATTTTCATCAAGAAAGTCAATCCGATTTGCATCCTGGATGGATCTAACACATTGTGAAGAATAAGGTTGAAGAGATGGTTTAAGGTTATGGCAGCAATCCAGGCAGGAGAACAGAGAGGAAGGGATGAATGCAAAAAAACTTTAACTGGACAGCGTCTGACAGGCATCGGCATATTAGGTAAGGAGGGGAAGGGGCAGGAGCAGTGCACAACAGCTCCCAAAGTTTCTGGCTTAGACAACCAGGCCCTGAGAGTCATGTTATATAAAGAGTGAACCCCATGCACATTTTCTGGTTTATTTTTTATATATATTTTCAACACACAAATATGAGTATGAGACACATTTCAATGTTTTAAGGTCTCTCTGGGTCTCAAACTATTTTAAATATTTCTTTCCAGAAAGCAGATCAAAACATAGTTCCTGTCTGGGGAAAATGTAGCAGGTGGCTAAGGGGAAGGCTCATTCCTTCTTACCTGTGTGCCAAAACCATTAATATTGTGATAATATGTGAATTCTATGGCCATGAGGAGTCAGATCAAGAGGAAAGTTTATGGATCTCTCTGGAAGAAAAGCAGAGATTTGGAGGGAGAGGGGGGAGGGAGGGGAGGCAGCAAGGATAGAAAGGGACTTGAGGTATGTTGTATACATGTACCATGTTCACACAAGGAAGGTAAACTTATCTACAGTAAACATTTACCAATAAAAAATAAATAAATACTGCAAATATATGCTAATGAAACAAATAAAAATTAAAGATAAGAGAAGGAAAGTGGGAAGACAACACATGGCAGACTCTAGGGAATTGGGAACTGCCAGCTTATTTATGGGACCATTGCTTCCAAGTCCCTTTGGAGTGACTCAAACTGGCAGCCGAACTGCCTTCTAGACTTCTAGTCACCAAATGCCTCCACTAGATCCCAACCAGATAAACACGCTAAGTTGTACACGCTTCTTCCACCATCCAAGACAACAGCCAGAAAAGACCACTAGGTAGGACATTCCCATCTCCACCCTTCCCTGCTGGGCTCAGCTGGCCCAAAGACACTAATCTCATTGTCTCAGTGACCCATCTCTAGCCCTTTTCTATCTGCCAGTTCCCAAGTTCTGCCAGAGAAAGGAGACAGAAGGAGAGATGTTAAAATTGGAAGCAACCAGATCCAATATCAGGACCTGGCACAGAGCCTGTGATGTGGAGCCTCCCTGCTTCTTTTAGGCCTCTCTGTACTGGCTTTATACTGCCAATTATTCAAAGGTCTGGTCTATTCCTCCCACTTTCTCACAAGTAGTGTTCTACCATCCTACCAGCTCACTCTGGAGTGACCTTCTTTTAGAAAAGGACATGAAACTATCTTAGCCAAATTCTCACTAGTCCCTAAACTCTGCTTTGTCTAAATCTCTCAGCCTAAAGAGAGTTCAGAAAGGAACCTTGGTTAAAGACATGTCCCCCTCCTACCCTCGAAACTTGCATTCAATAAGAACAGAGAAAGCAAGGGTCTGGCTCCAGGATCTTTAAATAAAGCTATGAACATGGCAGATGACACAGCAAACCTAAGAAACATGAGCCAATCACCAGGTCTGGCATGCATGGCACTACTGCCAGCATTGTTCCCTACCTGGGTCTCCAGAGAGCTGGACTAGCCTGCACCACTCCATTACAGGACAGAGACTGAAAAATACTGACGGTTTGATTTTAATATGGTGTTCACTTTGTCTGTGAGTAGTAATAGCTATTGTCATTCCATCTGTTTTTCTCACTCCTGTTCCTTCTCATTATTCTTCTGCTTTTCTTCCTCCTTCTTCTTCATCTTCCTTTATAATGAAGTTGACTGTACTTCTTTTTTTTAATTCTCATTTTTACCCATATTCCTACCCACCCACAACCCCTTATCCCTTATATATATGCTATTTCTTTTTATTTCCAAATCATATTTATTCTTTTCCCTCATTACATTCCCACACACATTCCCTTTGGATTTTTCCTATTTTACAAAAACTACCAGACATTCTAGAACTCATTTACATCTACAGGTTCTCATACCAGAGAAAATATATGGTATTTACATATATGTGATCTATTTATTTCACTTATCAGTGTGTCCTCAAGGTGTATCCATTTGCACTAAATAAATGAAACTTGTCATTCTTTATGGCAGTGTAACACTCCATTTTTTTTTTTAAACCCACATCTTCTTTATCCAGTCTCCAGTTGATGGGCATTTGGGTTGTTTCCAAGATGGGCTATCACAAACCAAGCTTCTATGAACATGGGTGTATATATGACTTTACAATATGATTCTTTTAATTCCTTTGGGTACATTCCTAGAAGGAGAATGGCAGGGTCAATGGGACCTCTAATCCTAGTTTTCTGAGAAATCTCCACACTGATCTCCACAATGGCCGTACAAGTCTACAATCCCACCAACAGTGGAGAAGGGTTCCTTTCTCCCTGCCGCCTAGCCAGCATTTATTGCTGGTTGATTTGTAATAGCAGCCATTCTTTGTGGAGTGAGATGAAATCTCAGTGTTGGTTTCATCTGCATCTCTCGAATGACCAGTGATGTTGAACATTTCTTCATATGCTTCTTGGCTGCTTTGACTTCTTCCTCTAAGAAGTGTCTGTTCATTTCTGACGCCCATTTTTGAATTAGGTCTTTAAACTTGGGGGGACTGATTTGTTTAATTTCTTTATATATTCTAGATAGTAGCCCTTTGTCTGACAAACATCTAGTAAAGATTTTTTCCCATGTTGTTGGTTGTCTTTTAGCACTGCCATCTTTTGCTGTGCAGAAGCTTTTTAGGAGGATGAGATCCCATTTGTTGATTCTTTCTGCTAGATCTTGTGCTACAGAGGTTTTGTTCATAAAGTCTCTGCCTAACCCAGTGTCTCCAAGACTTTTACCTAAACTGTTTTGCAGCAGATTTATTGTTTCTGTTTTAAGTCTTGAATCCATTGTGATTTTAGTTTAGTACACAGTGAAAGAGATAGGTCTAGTTTTAGTTTTTGGCAGGTTAAAGCCCAGTTTTTCCAGCACCATTTGTTAAAGAGGCTGTCTTTCCTCCATTGAGGATGTTTGGCTCCTCTGTCAAAAATAAGGTGGCTTAGTGTATCTGGAGTTGTTTCTGGAACTTTTAATCTATTCTACTGATCCTTGGGTCTATTACTTTGCCAGTACCATACAGTTTTCATCACAGTGGCTTTATAGTACAGTTTTAAGTTGGGGATTGTAATACTCCCTGCCATGTCCTGGTTTCTTAGAATTGCTTTTGCTACACTAGGTCTCTTATAGTTCCAGATGAATTTTTGAATTATTTTCTCTAGCTCTGTGAAGTATGGTGATGGGATTTCAATTGGAATTGCACTGAATCTGTATAGTAGTTGTGGGAGTATAGCCATTTTGACAATGTTGGTTCTCCCTACCCAGGAACAAGGGATGTATTTCCACTTTCTGATATCCTTTTCTACCTCCTTTTTCAGAGTACTGTGGTTTTCAGAGTAGAGGTCTTTCACCTCCTTGTTAGATTGATTCTTAAATACTTCATTTTTCTGGGTGCTATTGTAAAAAGGATTGACTCCCCAATTTCTCTTTCAGTGAGTCTGTTGTTTGTGTATACAAAGGCTGTTGATTTTTGAGCACTGACATTGTATCCAGCTATACTACTAAATTTTGCAATTAAGTCTAGCAGTCTTTTGGTTGAATCTTTAGGATCCTCTATATAGAGAATCATATTATTGGCAAATAATGACAGTTTAACTTCTTCCTTACTTATTTTTTTTCCTTTTATTTCTTTGTCTTGCCTAATTGCTATGGCTAATGTTTCCAGCACTATATTGAGCAAGAGTGGTGACAGCAGACATCCTTGTCTCATTCCTGATCTTAGTGTAAAAGGTTTCAGTTTTTGCCCATTTAGTATGATGCTGGCTGTTGCTTTCTCATAGATAGCTTGTATTAGATTAAGATAAAGTATATCTATTCCAATTCTCTGTGGGGTTTTGATGATGAATGGGTGTTGGATTTTATCAAATGCTTTTTCTGCATCTGATCAAGTTGGATTTATCCCAGGGATGTAAGGCTGATTTAACATATATAAATCAATAAGTGTAATACACTATATTAACTGACTGTACTTCTTTTAGCTCTAATTAAGAATTTACAAGTCCAGAATTTCAAAGGTATCCAGTTAAGAATCAGCATTAAGTAGTTAAAAACCACTATCCTAAACCATGTATGACTAAAGAAGGCAAGATGGAGAAAAGTACAAAATGTATCTCAAATCAAAGAGCCCTATTGCACCAATTTAGCTCAGTATTGCAATTTAGCTCAGTATTGCATTTCATTTCAGTCTGAGCTGCAAAAAAACATTTGAGGGCACACCCAAGGTACCATGGGAAGATAAGTAGCTATCAATGAAAAAGTCATTATCAAATGAAGAATGGTACCAAAGCAAAGGACATCATCTCAGACCTTTATCAAGTGTTCTTATGTGGATTAATAATACTCTCCATAGGTCAACACTGCTTGTGTGTACACGTTGGGAGGCTGAAAAAAACTCAAAATCCAACAACAAAAAGATCTTCCTTTTCTCGGAAGTCAGACTGACCCTACTTGTCCTCTAAATTATTTCCAGAAGTTAAAATTATCAAAAAGAGTTTCATGATTTTTTTGGATGGCCATTTACCAACTGGGACACATTTGCTCAGGACTAAAACCACCACTCACGATCTGTCCCATTTTTCCCCTGCCAAAACCTGGCCTCAGTTCATCTGATGAAATATTTTCAATGGGAAAGCACTCACAATCCATCGATTGTCCCAGAATCATTTTTCCACATTAGTGATGGGGTTGGAAGATGTGGAAAGTTCCAGGATTTGATACAAGAGACCCACCCATTCCCACGATGAAAGAAATGGCTCTCTGGCCAGAAATGGATCCTAATGCCGAAGACCACGACTGACATTGACTCCTGAACACCTGTTCTTCCACTCATATATAAAGTCAGCCTAGGCCTCCTAATCTCCACGATGAGCCCCTGAGTCAGGCAAGTTCTAGGATGTAGATAAAGTGACCTAACTCATCTCCACTTACAGGTAACAATGGAATGGAACTGAAAGAAGCAGTGACATTTAAGCAACCTCTATACACCTGTCACATAACAAGAGTCTGAGCTGCAAGTTTCCTTCACTCCAACCCCCAAAGCATGGGGAATCAGGAGCCTAATAACTCAATACAAGAGTGTGAACTTCCAGTAATCCATCCTACCAACATGGGCTCCTGAAATAGCCCCACATTCAGAAATATAAGCACAGTGTTTTCATCACATAAAGGGTGAACGCTTAGAAAACTCTAAATCATCCACATCATTAAATATTATGCAGTTCGCATATTGGTACAAACTCCCCAATGTTTTGTGTGATTGTGAGCTGTGTATATAATGTACCAATAAAGTTTACTGAATAATGCAAAAAAATATTATGCAGTTATTGAAGTGATCATGTTTGTGAATGGAATTTAATAAGATTGGGAACTTCTTATAATACGAAGTCAGATAACCACAATCCAAAATTAAGTATATGACATGATTTTAAACAATGTGACAATGTACCTTTGGAAAGGGGGTTTATAATAGTTTCACACGGAAATATAATAAATGATTTATTATTTTCTTTTCTTCTTTATACTTTCTGTTGTAGATTTTCTACTTTTAGCATCCTACTGTTGTAATCTAAAAATTAAGTTAGTTAACCCATGGAATTAAATATGCCGATGATCCAGGAGGCCAGCTCCCCAGAGTTAATGTGTTAATGGCTGACCCATCCTTACACTGAAGAAGAGGTGGAGAAGTGCAGGGTAGACCCCAGCTCCCCCTCTTAGAGTCTCTTTGATGACTCACTATGGTCCCTGGGCTGGTCACTTCCCTTAAAATAATCCAGCTGGCAAAGAGCACGCAGTGGTATTAGGAGGATTAATTTATTCATGTTTACAGATAAGCTCACTGAGTTTCTTGGATGGGAGTTATTCCATACTAAGGAGTGCAAGTATTTGGCTCAGTACATTTCCAGGGCAAACTTCCTGCCACAAATTTTCTAAATTCGATGCAGATGCCCGATTTCTGGATAAAATTTATGTAAGTTGGCATGCAGACCATGCAACATTATAATAAAAATGAAATGGACATCAAATCTTATGCCATTTTAACACCACCATGTCTTGCCTTCCTGGGGAACCATAAAGCTGGGTCTATCAGGCTCAAGGTGGATAAACTCCAGGCCACTGATGAGCAGGATTTCTTGGCCCTGGATGGGTACTGAGTTTTCCAAGGTTTTGTGTATGTTCCACCACAGTCATCTAAATGGTCTCAAGGTGCTATGGAAATCAAAATAGGCCCACAGGCCCTAGACAAAACATAAATAAAATCATGATACAGAGCATTATGGATATGGCAACCAATGAGGAAATGACTTTGGAAATCTGTGGATAAAGAAAACTATCCCTTTGCAAAGACTCACACTTAGTTTAGCCAGTTTCTAACAGGAGTCAACAATAGCCAGTAGGGACAACTGGGAACTCCAGAGCCCTCAAGCATTTTTAAGGCCACAGATACCTCACCCACCCATGCCACCAGTCCAGAGACAAGGCCTTGCTCCTTTGTCAGAGAAAATATCTAAGTTCACCCAGAGGGTACAAAATTATATTTCAAAAATCTCCCTTAACCACAGCTCAATGATTTCAGCTGAAAGTCTAGATAACAGGAATAAGAAAGGTCCCAAACAAGTTGGTTTTGGATACTGTCTAAGTTTCAAAGAGATTACAAATGTGAAAGATTAAGTTATAGATGGCTTCCTTCCTCTATCACCATGTTCCACTCCCCAAAAATTAAAGAGAGCAAGAAATGTAACATCCTCTGCCTACCTCCCCCAGAAACCTACTGCTTTCCTCTAGAGTCAGCACCTCTACTCATCCCATGTCCCATGCTGGCACCAGGTCTACGGAAAATATACAAGCCAACATGTCTAAAATCAGTAATTCCAGAAACAGAAAGAAAAATTGTGTGCTCCAGGTTCTGAAACACATTCTTCAAAGTACAAATACATCTACCTCATTCAAACAGAAAAAGGACCAAATCTTAGCAAGCCTGAGCCAAGGAGAGTTAGTAAAGGGGTGGAAGATGAAGTAGTACTTTCTTCAAGACCCCACTTGAGGAAGGCAGGGAACCTAATGTCCTTCTGCTGCCCAACAGGGCCAGAAACAGTAGCAGCCCTAGGATGCTTCAGAATAGTACTACTCTGGACCCTCCAATGCCAGTGTTTGGGCTTTAGGATGGAGCCAATAATGAGTGTAATAACTGGGGATCTGGCTAACCTGAGCATGACCAAATTTAATGCCACTGAATTAAATAACAACTTTGGATTATAAAAGTAATGTGTTAAATACAATAACAGGTCTGACCTCCAGCCTCCTGAACTCCATGATCACAGATCAGCCCCACATCCTGTTGCCACCCCTCCTGCTAGGGCACAGAGCAACCAGCAGTACAGAACAGTAGCCACTAAACATTAGTACACAGAACATTAGTACAGTGTCACCACTTCTACCCCACTGTTCTTGAGTCACTCACTCCTCACTCCCCTCCTCTCCCCAGGCCTTGTCAAGAAAAACCCAGCTCAATAAACCTAAGTCAGATTCTCCTTCAGAGTGATTCCAGGGAGGTCTCACTGGGAGCTCCAAACTCAAGCTGGCTGTGTTCTTTTACTGGGTTGCCATTGTCTACCTAACATACAGAAAAGGTTTGTAAAAGGGTGTATTACCCATTCTATCTCTTCCCCAAAGGTAGATGGGATATTCAGACTCTATGTTCAGACTCCTAGAGTCTGCTTTGGAGATGACAAACTCAACAGTCACACAGTAGAAAGAGCAAAGGAAATGGATCTGGAAGGCCGGTGTTTACAGCAGATGAAAGGTTATGAGGAATGCCAGTCACTTTCTCTTTGCTTTCAGATCTGCCATTTTCTTGCTTTTATATATGATACAGGGGATTGATCTCTGAATATACCATTGCCATGAGATCTTGCCAACTGGCTTCTGGCTAGATTCAGCCAATGGGGGGTACTGTGGTGGTCCACAGGTACCTGGAGAAGATAAGCAGTATTTCCACCTCTCCGTCTGCTTCATGCAGTGGCCACAGCTTTTTTATACCTCCATCACAGGAAACTCTACCCTTTACTTGCTGGTCCTGAATTTTACCATGCAGTTCCTACCATGGCTCCAGCTCCTACAAGGTAACATGGCCCCGGTCCTTGCTTAGTACCCTAACCACTCACTACTGCTTGACTCTGGGTGTTACAGAGTTGTCTGCCCTTCTGACACCTCTCTAGCTAGTTTCCTGCATTAAATTCTCTGCCCTTAATTCTCAGACTTCCAATTTTCTGACAAAATTTTGACTCTTCATTCTAAGATTTGGAGACAACTGATACTGACAGCATCCTACCTATACTCCTGGAAGCTTACTTTGGTGATCTGGAATCCAATTTCTAAGGGTCATTATGTGCATTTCTTTGTCTGAGGCCTTTTCAATGGCCTGAGTCTTCTTTGACCACATGTAAGATCAAGGTAGACCAGAAGTACAGAGAATCCTCTCTCCCTCTCTCTCCCCCCACCACATGGAGCCACTATTAACAGTAACAGAAGCTTATTCTACACAGAAGCTCTCTCACTGTCAAGGTTTGGTTGTGTGAGTCTCTAAAATTCAAGCTGGACTCTGAATCCATAGGTGATAGTAGCAAGAGGTACAGCCTTTGGAGAAGTGATCAAGCCATGAAGTTTCCACCTTCAGGAAAGGAACATGGCTTTCATCATTGAGGCTGAAGGAAATCTCCAAGGGCCCTTTTGGCTTCTGTTTCTCACCAAGGAAGGCTGTAGCAACAAAGCACCTCTATGAAGTAGAGAACAGGCTTCAGATATTACCAAACCCAAAGTGCTTTATTATAGCAGCAGAAACAAAGGCAACTCTGAGTCAGTAAAACCCTACATCGCATGCTCCCCATCAGCTTCCACAATTACTAGTGCAGCTAAGGTCTAGTTGCCCACAGTGATCACCTGGACAGGAGCACCATTCCCATTTTCCCCACTGCCTCACTCTGTTTCTAAGGTTTTACCTTTCAAATAAACTTTGCACTTGAATCAATGCCTCAGGAGTTGCATCTGGAGGACTTTAAAGACCTTCTTGTTTTCTTTTCTTCCTAGTTCTTAATTCTTCATAAAACGAAGTTAATGCTCACACATGGGTTACAAGCACTTTGGTGATAAGGGATTTTGTCACCAACCATGCAGCACTGAGCCAGCCACGGCAGTGGATGGAGAGGGAGCTCCTGCAACCTCTTCTAGCTGATGATTGTAACCTCTTCTGAGTGATGACTGTCACAGGGTTCAGTCTTAAGACTCTTATCTCCCTATAGTTACTAGGAGAATGTATTCTCAAGACTTCTGAGGGCCATCTCAGTACTGTTCTCTGAAAGCTCCTTTTGACAACCAAGTCAAAAGAATCACAGAGATCACAAACGTCTTTGACTCCAGAGGACTATTTTCTCAACCAGTCCTTCAGAGTTTGGCACATCAAGGAAAAGGGAAAGAAAGCAAGGGAACCTGAAGGTTTGCATATGCTTCCAGTGGATTCTAGGGAAGTAAAATAACAATCTTGGCCCTGACAGAAGAAGACAAATTTAATTTACATGCTTCAGGCCATGTATGGAAAAATCATTTAAAGTGCAACAAGAAAAGGCCAAACTACAAGTCAATCATGGCTAACATCACACACTGCGATGGTATGTACTGGGCTCCGTTAGCAACTATGCTCTTCCAACATTCCCCATCAGGGAGCATATTTGGGCCTTGTGTTTTCCCAGAAGCTTGATGGCCTGATATGAAATGCCATTCTGGATGTGCCCAGCCCTCGCTCTAGGGCTAGACTTGCTGCTTCTCCCCCACTGTGTCCTCATTTCATGGGCTGCCTGTTTCTCTAGCTTCTCTCCAATAACCCAAGCCTTGGAGCTCTCCTTATTTGTAACCTCTTAATTTAGAAATGTATACAGTGAGCAGAGGAGAAGCTCATATTTTAGCCAGAACTTCTGATGCTGAGAATGGGCTGTCAGCTAAAGAGGGCTAAAGAGAGCCCCCATCTGATGGCCAGGGCCACCCGAGCAGTCTCCATGCACAAGGAGCAGCTCACATGTTCCAGGCACGGAGGGGTCTATGGACACGTTCCTATGCTTCCCTGGCATACTTCTCCAGGGAATCCAAGCCATCCAAGATTGTGAATAAAGGAATGTCCTAAGGATTTAAGGGTACCCAACACCAGAAATCATCAGTGCCCTCCTACCAGAGAGCAACTTTAAGGCTCAAGAGGCAGGTCAGGTACATGCACACAGAGCAGGTGGAGAGGCAACTGCCCATCTAACATTCACCGAACACTATTGTAACCTCCAAATCCATTTCTGCAGCTTTACAACTACACATTGCTGTCTGCTTTCTGCTCCTAAAAGTATGCTGTTCTTTTAAATCTCTGTCAAACACAGGAAGTTCTTTATGTAGTTATTCTTAAACTTTCTCATTGTGCTGTTCCTTAATGTTTCAGTAATTTTTATGCAGTTCCCCTAGGCTAAAAGAAATACTGTTCCATTTATAAAGTAGCTAAGTATAAATAACTTAATAAATATTTATGTCCTAACAACTTCATAGCCACTGGAGAAACCACACATAAATGGAAATAAACTCTATTTTCTTTCTTTTTATCCATCCTTACTAACAGGATGTGCAGCCCCTCTGGACACTCCAGGTTCTCCAGTCATGCAGTCAGACCAGAGAGCAGCCATGTCTTTTGTCCAACAGTGATTCTTCTCAGTTCTTGTGCCACAACTACTGAAATCTCTGCTTCACTAAGACACGAGGGCAGCGAAAGACAGGCAGCACTATGGAACCCAGCCACTGCTGGGCCACGTGTGATCATCCTCGGACACGTTTAAAAATTACTCTCACTGGGTGAATTCATGGTGAGACCCTGCGGTGTGCTAAGACACACCATGGAAACTATAATTTGAAGAAACCATTTGTTCATGACTTTTTCCTATGCATATATGTAAATAACTATAACCAAAACAAATCTGAATTCATATGTAATTAAAACATATTTTTAGACATGTAAAGAGCAAAATAAAAGATAGATAACAGGAAGTGCAGAGATCTTTTTCAAATGGGAAGGAGAATACAAGATGGGGAGGGAAGGAAAGGACAAGGATAAGAAAAGAGAGTCAAAGAAAAAATGGAAATAGAGCTTTTTCAATAGGAAGAAGATTAAGAGTTGGAGGCAGCAGGAAGGATGAGGAGGAAAGAGGGCAGAAAAAAGAAATAAGACATGTAATATGTATATACAATTCCCCAATAAGTATAATCATTGTGTACTGCAAATATTTACCAATAAAAACTATATAAAAATAGATAAAAACATTTTAAAATTTGGAAGTATCCAAACCAAACTAGTAACTTGTTACTTCTAAAGAAACAAATAAATTGGGGAGGAGAGGTCAATGAGAGAGGCTTTCACTTTATTTCTTTTGTCAACTGTTCTTCAGGAAAAATGTTTTTGTGTAATATTCATGTAATTACTGTTTGGGCAACAGCCACACAGAACCACGTCATGGACTCATACAGAGCCCCACCTACAAAGCCTTGTATGTCAGCATTGACTTTTTCACAGAGAAGGCCAGTCCTCAGCTCCAGGAAAGGAGACTTACTTGCTTCAGTAGCCAGCAGGCCCCACAGGAACACTATAGATCAGTATTTCACACTCACTCACATAGAAATTCCTGAGGTTTGAACTGAACCTCTCCCTCCACCTCCCCGGATTCTCACTGCTCATGCTCTATAGCCATCACACCTTCAGGCATGGCAGGGAATGTCTCTCTGAGTCTGGGGCCTTGTGTGAAGGCTGCTGACCTCCCGCCTTCCCTTCACCTGGTGGAACCACGCAGCCAGATCCTACCTACGGGGAAAAGAGATGCTGAATCCAGTTCTGGTTCGAGTCCAACAGTACTCCTTTGAAGATGTGCACACCCCACAATCAACACAACTAACTGCCCTCCCACCCAATCAGCTTGTTCCATGCATTTCTCTGTCCCCTGCTGCAACCATGTCTCTGCTCAAGTGCCTGATTAGGGGCTTTCTCATACTGGTGAGAAAGAGAAGCATTTCAGGAGAGATGGTACAGAGTATGTTACAGAGACTGAGACTGAAAGAAAGGAGCCAAACCTAGCAATAGTAATTTTAAGATAAAAGAGTATTTCAAAACTTAGTATATAAAGTTGCTGGGGGACAGCCAGGCTTTGGCAACAATTCTACATTGTAAGCTATCTTTCCTCCAGCAAGCTAGTTTCCCCATCTTTACCACCACATATGAGAAATCAACTGGATGGGGGTTAGTGGCCTAGAACCACAATACTTTGGAGCTGAAATCCAGAGACTGCCCATCTTTAATCACACAAGCTCAAGAACTGGTCTGCAAACCAAGAAACCAACTGCTTCCTAGGATCCTAAGCAATAGGCTAGAGCCGAGGCCTCCCTCAGCCAGTTGTCCCTCAGCACATGTCACAGTGCAACCCACAATGGCCCCAAGGCTTCTAACTTGGCCCTTACTGAGGAGGATCCACGAAATGCTCGGATCTAAAAGACAACTACAGATTTAAGGGACAGGTGCACAGAGTAAGATTTCAGAATTAGAGCCAGAATCAAGTCTCACCTGTGCTTCTCACTATGGGAATCGCTGGTGGATTAAGCTGCCTTCTGCACCTCGGTTTCCCTTTGCCAATGAGAAACCTTCACCCCAGAGAAGAAATGGAGAGAATTACAGCTTTTTCTTTTTGACTCTTAAATGGTTAAAACTGGGCCCAAGGGACACTGCTCCACAAACATTTTGATGAACTGCAGAGGGTTTATCAGGTATGTGTACAGCCTGGCCCATTTCACCCTTGCCCAGGTAGAGACCTTCAGACAGGACTCCCCACCCTGCTCCCTGGGCCCCCTTCTGCTGCGCACACCCTGACAATCTCCCAGCTTCCGGATGTGGCATCCCAGCTTCGTCAAAGGCCATACACTTATGCATAATTTACTCCACATGTTTGTTTGTTGAGCCTGCCAGAGGCATCTGTCGTAAATGTTTCAATGCCTTAACTTTAGATGAGTTTCCTTTTGAAATAATTGTCCCTGGGGTGGTGCACGGAGCAGTAAATTAACACCCATCTATCCACAGGCCTCTTGGCATTGGCTCCCTCAGCTCCAATGCCTGCCATAAAACATTCATTAATGGGAGCATCACGGGCTGCACCAGCCAGGCCAGGAGGACGAGTGGCCACAACCATGCTGGGTAAACACTTGGGTGACAAGTTCCATGAGGTAACTCTTGGGACCAGTTAAATTGGATTTTGTTTTAAAGTCCTTTCCATGAAGTGTTTTATAGGAAAAGTCTCTTCTAAGGACCCACATTTTCTACCCCTGCAGCTTGCTCCATGCTCCTTGAATCTAAACACAAAAATGTGGTTTCTGTCTTTGAACCCTTGTTACCCCATCTCACCGTGTTGTTCCATCATGTTCAACAGTCTGAGTAAGCAATCATGTATGTACTGATTTGGATGTCAGTGGTGAGGGTTCTTATCTGTCCCCAGTATTTATCTCTGTTCCTCAACAGGCTCTCCTCCTTCCAGGCAGGGCATAGCCTGTCTGAGATCTGTGGCTATCAGGGTCTGCAGTTGTGGACAGAACCTTTGTGACTATCTCTAGTCAGGGCCTCTTGGGTCTATTCTTCACCCTTTTCTCCTCTCCTCCATATTGCAACATCCTGACTCCTGAGAGGCATATTTCCCTGCTACCCATTGGTTATATTTGGTCTTTGGAGGGCCTAATGGGCAGGAGGGGAAAATCAGGGTATCTCTCCTCTATGTCCCACCTGCTTCTAGTGGCATCTCCAGGAGCAGCTCTCCTCAAGGGCTCCAGGTCCACTGGGTAATCCTGGCTCCTGGGTCTAGTCCTGCCACCCCCATGCTGAGGGAGCCCCTCAGGTCTAACAGTATCACCCTTCCCTTCCTGTCCTTCCAGTCCTGGGGTGGTCACCACTCACCGCTGTTTCTCACTCCTGGTTGCTTCAACACCCCTCCTTCTAACAGCTTTGTAATTAGTCCCTTGTCTTATTGACTCCTCTAGTGCTCTACACAGAATAAGCTCTTTTCTAGCTATACTTTAATCCTAAATTTATGGAAGAAAAGGAGACAAGGGCTGGAATCAGAGGGACTCAGTGAAAGTTCAGAAAGATGGATGAATTGAGACTCCTTTCCTAAATTACAAAAACCAGTGCAGCCTATATCAGTCCTGCCATCTCGAGCACCTGCTTGCCTCAGGATTCTGCCATATTATGGGCACAGCAAGAACATTTGCCCTGGAGGGAAACTTCAGAATGTCTCCAAATCTACTGAGCAGAGACTTTTCCAGGAGAGACTCCATCTAAACTAAGGCAGAAAAAAACCTAGCCTATTCTTTTTTTTAAAGACTTTTTCCTAGAAATACTATGTATATCTGTGTTTATATCCTGGACATCCCGCACTGTCTGCTGACCCTCTAGCTATAAACTAAGCTAATTCCACCCACTGTTGTCCTCAAGGGAGACAGCACATCACTCCACCAGAATGTACACAAAGTTACCGCTGCGGATACAGTGTATCTTTTACTTGTCTTTCCAACAAACACCACAGTCCTTTCTGCCTCCAGGGAAGAAGAAGGAAACACAACTTTTCAGGGGTAGGTGGGAATCTGGCTAAGGAAACGCTGGAGAGACTCAGGGTTAAGAGCTTTGAGTCAGACCTGTCTGGCATATGCTCTGGAGGATTCTACCACACATGTGATAAGCAAGTAACTTTATTAAGTAATCAGCTATGATGATGAACTAATTAATGCAATTCTTTAAACAAGCAAAGGATTTGGGTAGACATTTTCCCTAAGATGACATACAAATGATCAGTAACCATGAGAATAGGTATTCTACACGTTAGTCAGTAAGGAAATATAAATTGAAACCATAATTAAATATCATTTCCTATAATTAGGATGAATGACATTAAAAAGAGAAGTAAGAAAAGTTGCTGAAGATACTAACATTCGCAAATATGGTTAGTTGCAATGTGAAACGGAGACCACTTTGGAAGGTAGCCTGATGGTTCTTCAGAACTTTAAAATATAAACTTAACAAATTATCCAGCAATTCTATTCTTATGAATATACTCAAGAGAAACAAAAATACACATCCAAACAATCATACACAAATGCTCATACCATCATTATTTATAATAGCCTAAAAAGAGCCTACTCAAGTATTCACTAAGAAATGCATAAATAAAATGAAGCAATTTTTTAAATGGAATATTGCTTAGCAATAAAAAGAATAAAGTACGATATTGACATGTGTGAGTACCTGGATAAATCTTTTTAAACTTTCCCAAGTAAACAAAGCTAAAGATTATATGTCAAATTACTCCACTCACGTAGAAATGCAGAACAGGCAAAATTATAGAAGACAAAAGGAGTTTACTATGTTGATCAGGACTTGGCAATGACTGGGCACAGGATTTCTTTCTGGAGTAATAAAAAAGCTTCAAACTTAGATTGTAAGGACAACTGCACAAATCCATGACTATTCCAAAAACCACTGAATTATATACTTTAAGTTGGTGAACTATAGAGTATGAAAATTAAATCTCAATAAAATGTTTAAGAGTAGATGGACTTATTATCTTTAAAATTAAAAAAAAAAAACAAAGCAGTGGGCATGGGGATTAGACAGAGCTGGGTTTCACCAGTCCCCCCACAATTAGTTGTGTGGTCTGGGGAAGAGGCAGCATCTCTGCACTTCTGCAGATGGTAGCTTGAGCTATGCAAGAGGAAGGACAGGGGAGAGGAGTAGATACACAGCCCTAAAGGACAGTGCAATCAAGCTGCACATGATGGGGAAAGAAGTACATCCAGGGCCCCCAGCCACATGGGTTCTCAGCCCCCACCTGGTCCCTAGAGGGGCCTCTCTGAGACATCCCACACCACAGCTCCTGCAGCCACACTGTGCAGTGGGCGCTGCCAGAGTCCCTACAGCAGCGAGGGCTCTGTGGCTATCTTCCATCATCAACACCTCTGCAGCAGAACAGAAGCATTCACAATGCTCACAGAGCCAGAAGAACACAAGGAGAACCCTGACATTACATTCTAGCCTGTTTTCATCTTACTGTTCATCGGGTGGGCCATTTCCTCCCAGTGTACAAGAGACATTAGATGTTCTGAGCCTCATGTTCCCAACTACAGAATGAAAATAGATGTTGCACACTAAAACATAAACATATGTATCATTCATAATGCATTCAGATGTTTTTTAATTATTCATGGTTCCTAAAAGTTATTTGACCTATCATGCATATATATCCAAGCAATGTTTATATTAGAACCACAGCCCACTGTACGCAGTTCCAGGTTCCTGGCATTCCCGTCTACAGAATTAAAATTAAATGAGTCAGTGGTCAATAAAAGTTAAATGTGATTTCCATAAAATTATCTATTGTACATTACTGGGACTGGAGAAAGAAGGCTGTGTGAAGTTGCCAAGACTGACAGGACACCGAGTGCTCGCTCTCTGATGAGGACGCCACCACACTCACTCTTCCCTAGGCACAAAGCTGCTATTTCCTTAAATAATTGGTAGTCTTGGAGTTTCCCCTCATCTGAGAAAAAAAATAATTCAGGGAGCCACCCTCTCTCTTCTAAGTCCTGTTCTCCCTCTCTCCCCCTCCCTCTCCCTCCCTCTCCCTTCCTCTCCCCCCCCCCCCCCCCCCCCCCCCCCCCCAGCAACAAAGGTAGTATTCTGGGCTCCAAAATGCCACATTCTTAGGTTTTGGTGTTTGCATAAATTTGCATGTTAACACAAATGGTTCCAACCTAAAGAATGTGAAACAAAATGAAATTTGAATTCATATCCAAGGTGGAGAAAAGACGTACAAAAATAACAGATTTTTAATCTTGCTGACATTTTTTTCAGAAATGAGATTTAGGAAAGTCATAAACACCCTAAGAAGGGTGACACTCAGACCAGTACTGCCAAAGAAGAACCCACCCACCCACCATACACACACACATACCCACATGCACCATTAATATTTACAGATCACAGTGAAATCTGAAGCTCGAAAGATGACTCAAGCTAAACTCCCTGGTCAAACATCCGAAAAACAAAATGTGAGTAACACTGCATGAGTTGCTTGAGCAAAAGAGGCACTGGTTCAGCTCTGCAGACTCAGAACGATTCCTTGGTTCTCCTTTTACCTCCCCTCCACATTGGGGCAGCAGTATGGCTTGACGTCTAGACCTCGTTTAGAACCCCACGTCCACCCGCCATGTAGTGGCTGTGTGACCTCTGAAAAGTGACTTAATCTGAAGGTGTGACTTTTTCATGGTTTCTCACTTGCATAACAATAGCACTAGCCTTAGACTTATTGTGAGATTGGAAGGAGGTGAGGTCACACACCCAGACAGTGGCCAGCATGGAGCAAGCACTCAGCAGGATCAGCTGCTCTCCTAGGCCTTGCATGGCCATGCTGTTGCCCACTCTGCAGGATGAGGTAGCCAGAGGAGGAACCAGGCCTGAGGCAGTTTCTCTTCTCCAATCTGCCTTTCAACCCTGTCCAGACAGCAGCACCCAGGAGAGAGACAGCTCAAGTCATGGTGACAGCCTGTCTCCAGGAGCTCTGGCTCAGGACACGGGAGGTGCCACTCTCACTCCACCTTGCTGCACACAACCCAGTAGTCCCAATAACACAACCGCAGACCATAACACAGAAGGGGCCACACGCATCACATCTTACCTCATCATCTCCTTCGGTTGCATTTGGTTCCAATTTTTGGACCACCGACTTGTCGTTCTTTAACATTTTCTCTCGGACTTTGGTTTCATACTCAGGCCGGGAGTGCTCCTAAACCAGAGAGTCAGAGAGCAGTTCGTAAACAGGAAGAAGAGTGACCTGGACCTCTGGGTTATAACCAGATACCACAAGTACATGAAAGTTGGGGTTGGTGCTGGATGCTATCAGACATAGACTGTCACACCACACAAGGTCTCAAGTAGTCTAGACCAGGAACACAACATGAAGGAAGAGAGAAGGGACAAATGACACATGCTATCACACTGAAAGCCAAACCTTGGCATGCTCCTGGGGACGGCACCGGGGTCAAGAAAGGAGAGAGCAAAGGTTAACTGGGCAGTGACACAAAAGAAGCTGTGTGTTCTGCAGAGCGGCTGATGAAGGTGGAGGCTTAGCCCTGGTCATCCCACCAGCCAGCCTGAGACCTCACCTCACTTTCTGGGAGCCGGGTATCAGCTGAGAAACAGACATGCCCCATGGAAGGGAGTTGGGGCCACAGCGACACTCTCTGCTCACTGCTCTGAAAGCTAAAGGGGTGAGCAGTACACATTAAAGTCAGTGGTAGCCATGAGAAATGTAAACTCACTTGCCAGAACCCGTGCAACAGAGCATAGATGAGTAGCTCAGGGCTGCTCTGCCACACAGACCTGACCTGTGAGTCACTGGTCCTCAACAACAGCACCTAATGGGTCATTGAGTCAGCACAGACTCTGGAGAAGGAAGATGTATTATTTGCTGCACAGGGAACTTGACAGCACAGCCAGGACCCTGGCCATCTTCCCCAAGGTTCCAGCTCCAGGATAGACATCACAACAGTGATCTGCATCCTTTACTGAGATCACCTAGGCCTGGATTCAAGAGCTGGCTCTGCAGTTTGGAAAACACACATTTCCTACCACTATTCATGGGTCAGACTGCACAGTGAGGCTGCTGGCCTGTCTCCAGCTTTCCCAAAACAAGCCATGCTACTGGAGAGAATGCTGAAGTGGCCAACAAGCCTCGTGCACGGCAGCAGGTGGCCCCTATGTTGTGACAGCCCTCTGCTGTCACCCGATCTTGGTGGGCATGTCGGTCCCAGTCTTTCAGGAGTCTTCCCTGGTGGCCCATCTTATTTCCCTGCTGGGGTCCTCCTCTCTGAATCACTAGAGGTTTGTAAGTTTACACCACAACTGTTGCTTTTGATAACACAGTTTCTTCTTATTTTGTAGATGTTTTGCACAAGAATCTTCGCTTAACATGAAGATTGGCTCTCTGCTTTGCATTATTTTGTTCCTTGCTGTAACTGGCACCATGGAGAACACACAGAAGTTTAAATGCTGGTGAAGTTCACTTGATTTTGTCTCTCACCTTCACCCATCCTGCGGGACACATCTCCTGAGGTGTATGTTCCAAGAGAGTGTGAGCTATGTTCCAGCTAAAAGGGTGGAAAATTCCACTCAATGCATCACCTCTCAGAGAGCCACAGCAAGCATGTTAAATGCCCTGAAAAGCACTACTATAAAGATACCTGCTTAATCTCCAAAAGCTCCCATTTCCCAAAGAACAGCTTTTGCCTATAGCAATTAAATTCTGTACAAATACTCCAAATAATGTGGTGTGAAGTTTTCCACCATAGCCCCTGAAATTTGATTACATTTTTCTACATTGTCCCAATAGAAGATTGTAATGAAAACCTGTAGCAAGTCTGCTAGGGTTGTAATACAAGGAGCTTCTGTCCTCTCATACCCTGAGAGGGCTGAGGAAGACGCTCTAGCCTGGCAGGTTGCTTTTGACTGTCTCTGACATGCTTCACCATCACACACTGGCATTTCCTTGTACCCTTTGGCCATGCTGGGACCCAACTTCCTCTACACAAGGCCTCAGTTCAAGCCAGCTTTTTGGCACATAGACAGGAGTCAGAAACTTGAAGCAATACTGGTTGCAGGTCTGGTGTGGTTACAGAATCTCCCAAATGTTAGCTAATCCCAGAACTCTGGGTAGCTGACACAGAAGGCAACTTTGAGCTCAGTCAGGACAACTTAACCTTTTGGCAAGACCCTATTTCAATATATAAAAAAAAAGCAGGACAAAGGAGCGCCTGGCCACAGCAGGATCCAACCCAAGAGGGCTGCTCCAACATGCCCAGCCCTGGGCGCACCAACCTAATGTCCCGCAACCCCAGCCTCCCCGGATGCATGATCCCATGCCAAACTATCTCAAACACTTCCTCAAGAGGAAGACCCCAGGCCAGCCTGGAACCAGCTGACCAATGGTTAATCCAGAGATCATCCAACAAGTTCCTTCAGCGCAGAGTTAGCAGGGCCTGCAGGCTCTGAGCTCTTCCAGGCACCAAGGCCGCAATGCTGGTCCCATACCAGGTCACCCCAGGGAAGAGAAGGGAGGACAGGAAGTCAGTGCGACATGAGTGGGAACCAGCATATGAGGACAAGAACTACAGAAGGAACAGAGCAGACCAGGAAGCCAGGGAAGGCCTGTGTGAGGAGACTGTACTGAGACTGAAAAGCCCACAAAGGACAGCTACACAGAGACTACAAGAAGAACACTGAGCAGCACAACACCCAGGGCAAAGCCTGGCATAGGTTCGGGATGCAGGGAGGCATGTATTGGTGGAAAACCTCAGCGTGGAGGATGATGGAGGCCAGGTCAAAGAGGGAGGCTTTTGACTCCTATGCAAGGGGAAGCTACTAAGGACATGTGAAGCTTGATGAGTCCACATGTGGAAGTGCCAGGGACACCCAGAGCCAAGTGTGGCAGGAGCCCATTAGACAAGAAAGGCCCAACATGCTAAGCACACTACTTTGGAGCAAACAGCCCTGGGGACTTGCTGGCACTCCACAACAAGGACACATGGGGTTCAAGGGCATTCTTGGTGGTATCCGTAAGGACCAGTGTCCATACTGGTCCAGAGTTGCAGAGTGGCTCTGGTCTCTGGCTGCTCACCTCCCTAACTATCTCTTCTTTTCATCACCAGCCCCAGTTTCTAAGCTGGACTTATACCTCCCCACTGTACCATTCATCAGGGCCACCTGTGGAGACACCCCAGCTGTGAGGGAGGGGCAGGTGGGCTTCAGTCTGCATGTGCAGTAGTACTTCCTTTCTCCTGAGCAGCTGCTTCCTGGACAATACCTCAGGGAAGTGATGTCTTAAGGTTACAGACAGCTGGACTTGGGGATCCCTGGCCCTGGAGAAAAGGTCAATAGTTGTGGCCTTGCAGGACACCTGCCCCCTCTCCTGAACACCCCAGAACACCTGTCTCCTTTGAACCCCTCACTCAAAGCTGAACCTTCTTCAACACACAGTTCAGTACTTCCTACACCTCCCAGGCCCCTATTCGTGTCCCTTACTTTTCCTCACCCAGCCTGCCCTCCGTGTTTCCTGCTGCGTCTGAGACACATGAGATGCAATTGATGCCCACCCAACCTGCACCAGACTTGCTCCTCTGTCCCTATGGATCTTGCTGTGTCTCCCATAACCAGCATGGCTTTCTGAGGATCTGATGTTTCTAATCTTCACCCCAGGCTTTCCCAGACCAAGGCCTCTGCTTGCTGCCTCCTCCTTGTGGGTGCCCCTTCTGCCTTGGCTGCCCACTAAAACTCAACTACTCTTCAAAACTCTGGTTTTCTTATAGAAAGACTTACCTCTCCCTACACTGGCCAGAAGGAAATCTCTAACATCTGTTCTATCAACCCAGGTATTTACAGACCAGACAAGTGCCTGCTGACTGTGAACCTCTAGAAATCAGAGGCTGTGCCCAAGGAAGTTCAGTACTGCACACTGAGCCCCAGTGCAGAACAGGTGCTGAATATGCATGTTCAAAACTGAACTGAGGGCCTGTGATTTAGCTCAGTGGTTCTGGTGTCTTTGTGATCTCAAAGTCCCTAGTTTGATCCCTGGTAACCACATACCACAATGTTGGGCGTAGTGGCTCACTCCTATAATCCCAGCACTTGGGAGGCAGAGGCAGGAGGATTGCTATGTTTGAGGCTAGCCTGCACTACATAGTGAGCTCAGGGCCAGCCTGAACTACAAAGCGAGACCCTGTCTCACAAAAAAAAAAAAAAAAAAAACAAACAAAAACTGAACTAAATCTTAAGAAGTATTTGATATTCACAGAAATGCATTCAAGGAAAGGTGAACGGGCTCCTTTCCTCTTGCCCATGTGGCCCTGGGTTCGGGGGCATGTATCACAGGGCATCCAGTTTCACAAGAACTTCATGCACGGAGCCCATTGGGGACATGTCCTTGTGCATGAGCAGACCCACGCATGGACAGGCCCCCTCGGTCTGCACACAGGTCTCAGTCACGTCCCTGCCAGGAATTTCCCACAGCTGACTGGGCTAAACAAAAAAAAAACAGGAGACCTGACCACAGAAAGGAAAGTGGGCTGAGTTGCCACTTCTGCCAAAGCCCATTACAGAGGCATCAAGGGCATCAAGTCTGACTGCACCATGCTTCCTCTCGAACAGAAAGGCTTGCTCAGCCATACTTACATAGCTCAGCTCTGGCCCACGCAGATTTAAATGTCAGGATTTCTTTTCTTCTTTGGAGACATCCCAGCCTCTGGCATTAGAACATTAGGAGAGGAAGAACTGCTCCCACCCAGTCTCCACAGCCATGTTCGTATTTAGTGGTCCTCTCTCTGTGTGTCTCCTTTTCTCTCTCTGTCTGTCTCTCTGTCTTTCTCTTCTCTTTCTCTCTCCCCACCCAAGATAAAGACATAGGTAAAAAGAGGTAGATATGTGTACATATATATACAATACGTAAAATATGTACATATCTCTACCTACAAGAAACAACTGTCTTTATTAATCCCCATCTTTGTTACCCATTTGTCTTCTCTATGTGCAGAACTCATGTGCATATTCTCTCACTTGCACCACAAGGAGGATGGTGCTGCTTCCCAGGTCTGTGCTTTACATGCAGGACAACAGCAGTCAGGACTGGTGACTGGAGGCAGGCTGGGGTGTGCCCACTGACAACCACTGCTGTGGGAAAAGCCCCATTATTCCCACTCTCCTCTTAGAACTTTGAGGCAGCACATCCTGACTGGTAGATTCCATTTCACTCCATACAGCTCCCATTTCTCACCTCATGTGGTACAGACCAACTGACCACTGACAGCATCAAAGAGAAAAGTGACAGCTACCAGACTTGGGCTCCAAAATGAGGCTAACGTGGCAGGGCTTCAGTCACTTGTTCACCAAACATTGAGGCCACGAAGCCCAAGGTCCCAGCTCCAAGGCAAAGTATATCAATGACCGATCACAGACAAGTGAGGAGAAGGCTACTGTCCTGCCAGCCACTGCCATGGGCCACTGTAAGTGAAGGTTCGGCCCACGAGGGCCCCAGCCCTTCCGGACAGACCCTGGAGCCGCAGCCTCATACCCACAGCAGCAGGAACTCCTCCAACATCCACACACTCTTCAGTCCCCACTGTGTGTGTATCAGCAGCTCTTAAAAGTTGTAACAGTCAGCACAGAGTGAGCAGTGAGCTTGAAGGTGGAAGAAGAGATGTGGGGCTGATCAGGGCTGCGCTCTGGGGTGAGGAGATCGTGGTGAATAGACAACCATGAGTAAGCACCACGCTGGTCATCAGAATCAAGACAGGCCTCTAGCTCTTAAAAAAGCTGTTTATGTATATTAAATGTCATTTGTCCAGACTACTTGATTCCAGAAGAATCTACCTCCAGGTTCAAACACAAAACACTCGACTGGACTTAGTGGGTTAGTGGTCCTTTTTCTTCCTTGGGCATCAAAGTCATCCTGCACCTGATACTCCACAGCTTCCTTGGATTGACATGTTCTGACATACCCTGCTCTGGCACACATGCCTCAGGCTCCCCAGGTGACTTCTTGCCTCTTCTGCTCACTGTTTACCCAAAGTGGAATCCTAGGGTATCTGTCCACCCTTTAGCTCTGCATATTATGGCTCATAAGAAAAGGGAGCACTTGAACAGGAGCTACAAAGACAGCCACTGCGCCATCCAGCCAGTCACAGGCTGATGAGCCTGTCTCTTTCCAGACAGTCCATTTCCAGGGTCAAAACAAAGCAAGAGCCCAGGAAGCATGCAAGAGAACTCACTTCTTCCTCTTCTATACCAGTCAAGTCCCAGAAGTAGCCCAGTCGCATCTGTAGTCTTTTCCAGTTTTCCAGAAACATGGTGGCTAAAGGAGAAGAGAACATTCATTTAGCTTTGAAGATTCCAAGTGGCATTTGGGTTCAACAGCGGAGCTGGAGGTTCACTTTAGATTTTTATTTTAGGAGCTATCTTTAAAGCAATTAGCCTCTATCTCCTACTTCTAGCTGGAGCTACTTAAAATATTCCCCATCTTTGGAAGCCAAGATACAGTTGTGTGCTGCTTAAGAGTGGGGCTACACCTGGAAGTGCATCACTTTGTGATCAGAGTGCACTTAACAAAGCAGCCGCCACCATGTCACTGAGCCACAAAGTGGATGGAACTGCCCCGCATGTGTGACCCTTGGCTGACCATATCATGTAACAAAGGGACAGTCACCCACCTTAGCCCACTTCTAGGCTATGAGACAAAGGTGATCTCAAGAAACAGGATGGATGGAGGATGAAGGGAAAAGGATAGAAATACCTGGAGTCCTTTTTGACTGCTGAGTGGGTCTGTCTCAGTGCTCTCTGGTTAACGTGCTTCATTCCCCCACCTGTTTCTGTCCCCAGCCTGCTTCCTTTTCTGAGCCTTTGATACTCCCATTCTGGGACTGTACAACAGTCTCCTAGCAGCTCTACCTGACCCCAGACTGCCGCCTTCCAACCTGTCCTATATGCAGCTGTTACAAAGACTTGGTAGAGCTTATGCATTCCTCTGTTTGTTAGAAAATGTTTGCAGGACACAGAGCATGGCTGCATCCTAGTCTGTCTCCCGCCTCCAACACCACCCCGAGGGGCAGTCCAACATGCTGCAGGAAAGACAGAGACCATGCTGTGGCCACAGCTCAGGACAGAGCACGTAACCCATCTTGCCACTAGGCCAGTCAGTGTCTCTCTAGAAAGCGGAAGCTAAGAGGCAAAGGAGAAGCAGCAAAGGGAACCACACAGCACCCAAGAAAAGGAGGGGAGGCTGTAGTTTCAGATAGCTTCCCCAGTGCCAGTTCCCAGAAGGCCTGGTTATATTTCATTTCCTACATCCAAAAGCTCGCCTCTTGCTTTCCTACAATAAATCTCTTGTGCTTTGAGTGAGCCTGAGTGAGTTTCTAATCCTGCAAAAATATTAACCTGACCAAGGTTTCTGCAAGGTATTGTTTTAGCTGTTGTGAGGAGGATTTGATGAATCTGATGTGGATTTTGTTCTCGGGTCGTCTGCAATGTCTGAGGAAAGACTGTAAATAACTATAGTACAAGGTATAAAGGTATTAGAGCTGTAAGAACAACATAGATGAAAAGCAGCATGCACGCAAAAGAGGGGGCATCTGCCCAAACAAGAGGTTTGAGCTATGAAAAGAGGTGGGTGCAGAGATAGCGCTGACCCTCCCAGCTGGAACGGTCTGGGAACCCTTACAGTGCGAGCTCTGGCTGTGCAAAGCGGCCGTGGACACTCAGCCGGCCCCTTATCGGGATCCCTTCCGCTGCGTACTTGCACCGACTGCCCTGAGCCTATCCACTGGCCTTCCCGCCCACACCGTGCACAGTCCCAGCCTCTCCTCTCTCACCCCTAGTCTCCTGTCCCCTCCTGGCCTGCCCCAGTCCCCTTTTCCTGTGTCCCCTTACTGTCCCAGCACCTGGAGAGGGCCACGACATCCCCACGGCTCTTCCGCCAGCTGCACGCCTGGTAGGGCCGGGGCACGGCACCTGACCGCCTGCACACCTGACGCTACCGGCCTTTGCCGTCTGCGGCCACGTCAGGACTGTGCTCAGACACCCAGCTGCCTGCATTGAGCCACAGCGCCCAACTAAGCAAAGCAAACCTCACCCCTCAGTTGAGCAGGCAGCGTCTTAGAGCTGCCTCCCGTGCGCTGACGTGCGCAGTGTCCCCGGGCGAGAGTGTTCTGACCTCCGGACACCAACAGGGACCCGGGCGTCAGGCCGCTGTCACAGGCCCTAAGCACAGTCCCCGAGTCCTTCCCTGTCTTTTGCTCCTCATAGTGCCTGACGAGGGTGAAGACAGAGCGGGGCTATTCTGACCAACGTGGGTCTCCCAGGAGGAAGGAAGCCGCACTGTGACAAGGATGGGCAGAGGAGGAAGGAAGAGGGGTCGCAAAGGCTGAGGAGCGCCATCGCGAGAGGGGAGGGGCTTTTGCACGCATGCGCCAAGCCAGATGCTCTACACATGCGCAGACCTCAGGCCTGCCAACCCGGAGACACGGCTGAGGGCCTCAGACACGAAGCGGCACACCGAGGTAGCTCGTGCGTCGAGAGCACTGATGCTGGCGGCACTGAGCTGGTCAACACTTACTAGCTGTGAGATCGCAGCTGCCAAGGAGCAGAAATAGAGACACACAGCGAGTGCATCTGACCCACCTCTGCACACTTCCCCTCTACTGAGAAAGGGCTCGGAAGCATCTCTTCACTTCCCTCTTCAAAGGGCTTCACTCTCCCACTGTCTCTTGGCACTTAAAGCCAGAACTTGGGGCCTGAAGACCACCTGCCTCAGGTCCTGCTGACGTGTACCCCATGACCCCCGGTGTCCCCACAAGCCCCTTTCTCACCGCTGCCCTGAGCCCAAGTCTACACAGAACCACGTCCTCACAGCCTCCTGGCAGCCCAAGCCTTGGCCCAGGCCCACAGAGCACAGCACTACTAATCATAATAATCATGGTAATGAGACGCATTACTATAATTTTTAATTATAATTTGTAGGCAATCATGCCTAAGGCTCTTGGCTGCTGTAACCAAATACATCCTCGCATAAAACACAGCAAGGCTGTTAAAAAAAAAAAAAAGTCTACCCTACGCCAGTACGCTCTGATACAATTCTGTCCCTTTGTACGCTCCAAGGGTGGGGGCTGTAAATTATTGAGGATCTCAGGAGGGAGGAAGGATCTGCTCGTAACAGCTATTGAGGAAAGACAAGAGACAGTTGTTGGGGCTTGAAAATGCAAAGCACAGGTAAAAACCACGTTTCTGTACAATTATGCGCCCCAGGAACACCCTTGAGGAACCACAGGCCCAACGTCACTAAGGTTTTGCTACTCAGAGGTGTAGTGTCTAAAAAACCATTTCAAGGTAATTAAGGTTATGATATATCCCAAAACAAATGTGAATCCCAGGTTCCAACTCAGCTCAAGGTGGACTTCGAAGTAATTACAAGATGTCTCCCTTAATGAGAAGACACAGAGATGCCCATGACTTTCCCAACAGCAAGCCTCACTTTGGTCTGCCCTACTGACCCAGCCTTCCCACTGAGCACTCTGTAACCAAGTTTCATTTCCTCTTCTTTGTTGCTGGCCATTTCAATGGGCCGAGCTGGCCCTGTGCTCTGGGAGCCGCAGTTTCCCTGAGAACTAGAGTGCCCCCTGCAGGTCTTCCTCCCTGACCAACAATACCACAGCAGTCTTCCAGTCTAGTACTGCCTCTACCCAAAGCGTGGCGGAAGTGGACACAGGGGAAGTGGAGAAAGTTTGTGTTTCTGCTCACAATCTCAGGGATGTGTCACTCAGGACCCCGTCCTGACAGATCCTCCAGGCTCCACAGGGACAGTGATAAACCAAGCCGCTTCTGCAGCAGGATCCTGTCCTACTGGCCTGTGACCCATGTAAATGCCGAGGATGTGCACACCCCACAGCGAGGAAGAAGCAGGTGGCTGCTCAGATGGACCAAGATATGGTAACTCGGTCTCTTTTTAATATACATGGCTTCGATGCTCTAGAAATATTAGCTACCATGGTTGTTCCAGGTTACCCTGGATTCCTAGAAGAGAGGGAGAGAAAGAATACATGTGTGTTCACATGTGTGTGTATGTGTGTGTGTGTGTGTGTGTGTGTGTGTCTTTATGGTCCAATAACTATGGCACAGAGGAACTTTATTCCCAGCACTCTGGGTGGGGTGGGAAGGAGGAATAAGAAAGTGAAGGGGCTATTGGTTCTTTCCTTCATAAATCCCTTTGGTGAGATGACTGAAAACACTACTGTGGCATGACCTAGCCACAGCAGCTGTCCCCAGCCTTTCTGGCACCAGGGGTGGCTTTTGTGGGAGGCAGTTTTTTTGTGGATCAGGGCAAGCACAGGGGTCTGTTTCAGGATTAGATTCTCCTTAGAAGTGTGCAAAATAGAGCCCTAAAATGTGTCACTCAACATAGGGCTGGCACACCTCTGAGAACCTATGCCACCCTGATTGACAGGGTGCAGAGCTCAGGTGAAGTGAGCAATGGGGGGGGGGCTGCAAGTGCAGAGCCAGTTTCCTACTTGCCTGCTGCTCACCTGGGCTGAGCAGCCAGTTCCTAACAGGCCCCAGACTGGCATGGGCTGTGCCCAGAGGACCCTCACTCTGCCATCTACATTCGCAGTGTCCTGAGAACTGCACTGAACCTAGGCTGAGGGGGCCAGGTTCAGCCTGTGTCACCACCAGCTTGCTCTCTGCCCAAAGTTGGCCACATTGCCACTCTGGGTCTTGGAGTACATGGTAGCTATGATTTTACGTGACTAAGGGAATTGAGCAGGGTGCCTCATGAGTGTGTGAGGGATTTTCAGAACACGCACCAGTTCAAATCCTGAATAGTGGTATGTGAAATCAGCACGGGGTTAACAGCACTATATCTAGGAGACAACAGATGAGGCCATGAAGAATAGTCCTGCTTCTAGACACACACATGAGTAAGAAGAGCAAGGCACTGTCCTAAAAACACTTCTTGGTATAGAAAGAAATAATGATGTAAATCAAAAGAAGGCAATGAGCTTCAGAGTTTGGCCCATGCCACTGTACAGCAGCCCTATAATGAAGGCCACAGTGACCACTTACCCCACAGAGCCATGAAGATAGAGAAGAAGACAGTGGCAGGGTTGTCAAACAGGTGGCTGGCACGTGCGGTCCCACAGGCTGAACTGAGGTTCCAGTAGTCACAGGACTTGTCACAAAGCGGACACATGGTGAAGGCATTCTGCTGGTCACACATCTCTTTGCTGAAGTACACAGAGGCAGCCAGGTTAGGGGGAGCTCCAGTGAGGCCCCTCCAGGAAAATCACCCTAAACAGCTCCAATTTCCAGTTATATGGTTGAGTTATCAACTCCATAAATAAGGAATGTCAGAGAGGCTGAGTTTGGATTCCTCACCTTGAGACAAGTTAAAGATGAATGGACCATGATCTGAGGTGTGAAGCTATCTGTTACCAGGCATGTCCCAATAAGTCAGTGACCAACTGTGTAAGAATGTGAGGACATTCTTTCAAAGTGTCTTGCCTATGAGACTAGTGGGAAGCATAAACAAATGTAAATAAATCACCAGCCACAGGATATCTTCCTCCATTCTTCAAGTACAAACTATCTTCTCAAACCCTACTCATGGGCTATCTCACACATGTGACACTGGTACCAAATGGAAACAATGTGAGTGTATGGCTGGACTAGCACACTAGAAGGAGAAGCTATTTGAGAAGAGCACATCAGAGTTGGGCTGGGAGCCCTTGTCTAAGAACATGGGGGAGTATGGCCATTTGTTGAATGGACATTAATAAGCTCAATCTAATAAGAATTTTCATGACCATGAAATGGAATTAGTTCTTCCAAGGTCTGGATTTTCTGATTTTGGACAGAGAACATGAGCCAAACAATTCTGATTATCTATATTCTAACCTATTCCAAGTACATTTCTATTTGGTTGACTCATGGGTACATCTGAAATTACATTCACTTATTAGGTGATTTGCTAGATCCAATAAACTTTGGCTCCTACAAATGCTTACATAGTAGCCTTGCCCTGATTGGCTTCCCCAGTTCCCCTCCACATAAAAGAATCCTGGTAAGAAACAATGAACTCATCGCTGTGTTGTGCAACCTTTCCCCCACGGAAGTAGGTGGATTCGGCGGGAAAGCAGAGAACTCAAGGTTTCACAAAAAGGAGACACAAGCTGCTCTGAGAGCAGTTGGAGACTCACGGCTGAAAGGGAGACAGGGTCTCATGCAGGGCCGGGGCAGCAGAGGGCGCTGCAGGGCGTGGCGACAAGTGGGAGGCCACTGCTGGGGAAGGGAGGGCAAGCCAGAGCCTGGAGACCTGAGAAGCCCAGAGGGCCTGAGTCCACTTTCCCCTGGTAAAGCAGTGGAAGAACGGGAGATTTACTGAGGGCTGTCACTTTCTGTCAAGCCCCAGCTTCTAGGCTTCTGTATTTAATGAGCTATTAAGTCCCCACAGCGTGAGGCCTTCTGTTTGAAAGAACAAACTCTGGGCCTCTCAGGACAGACCCTCAGGTCCTCCACTGACAGGCTGCTAAGCTCTCCACTGGCAAATGGCAGTAGAAGCAACTCATTCCCATCAGAAATACGTATGGCGATATTTCAGTAATAGATTCAGCCATGCAGTTTTGCCTGGGGATGTTCTTGCTGCTAACTGGAGAGTACAGCTGGGTTTCAGTGTTCTTTGTCAGACAAGGGTCCACTCCCTGGGTGAGGAGTCACTGCAGAGGGCAGTCCCCTTCAGAATAGACAGACTTCTGTAAATCCCAGAAATCTTGCCTTTGTGTCACGTCTGAGAACATGCGAATCTCTCAGTCCTGCCCTTCAGGCATCTGAGTGAGGGACTTCAGTTGTTCGGTGTTATTTTTATTTTTGTTACTGGAGAGAGAAAAATCCTACTCAATCCAGCCCTAATGAATAAATTCAGTCAGTACGAAAAGTCAGGTGAGTAGAATTAATTAGCAAACAACCTGGTACAAAGCCCTTTGAGAACTTCAGGCTGGGTAAATCCTCTGTGTTTTAATGTCAGAAAGCAGGAGTCTATCAGTCACCTCCACAACAGGGAGCCACGAGCATCAGTTTTCCTGGATGCTTTTTTTTTTTTTTTTTTAAACAGGGTCTCGCTTTGTAGTTCAGGCTGGCCCTGAGCTCACTATGTAGCCTAGACAAGCCGTGAACTCAGCAATCCTCCTGCCTCTGCCTCCGGATTGCTGGGATCACAGGCGTGAGCCACCACACCCGGCACTGTGGTATGCGGTATTGATTGTTGGTGGGTGTGAGTCTCAACACCCAGCATTGTATGTGGTTTCCGGGGATTGAACTCAGGACCTTGCGCTTGTAAGGCAGGCACCGGAACCACTGAGCTAATCCTCCGGCCCTCCTGGATGCTTTTTAGTGTGAAGTCAAATGTGTGTGATGAAGGGGGGTGTGAGCAACTTTCACAGAGTCCTGGAGAAATGCCATCTCGGAGCGATATGAGATGGTTCTTGCATTCTAGGTCTACCTCCAGGTGACTTAAAATCACATCGGAGTCACTCCTTGGCTGTAGTAAAATGCCCAGATTTCTAGTGAGAGGTAACTGTGGCTACACATTGAATGGTGTATTTTTCTTCAATCACCCCCTCTAAAAAACTTAGGAAGGTTGATCAATAGTTTAGACCACACCCCCCAAGCAAGTGGCACTCTTTTACAGCAGTACTTGGGAGGGAACCCAGGGCTGCTGCACTGACCTACACCCCTAGTTCCTTTTTATGTTTTATCCTGAGACAGGGTCTCACTAAGTCTCTAAATTGCTTGGGCCGGGTGCAAAGCTGCAATCCTCCTGCCTCAGCCTCCGGTAGTGCTGAGATGATAGGGACATGCCCCCATGTCCAGCAACAAGTGAGGCTCCTGAGGGTAAACCACAGCTCACAAGTTGGATGAGGCACAGCTGGGGGGGTGACACAGAGGAGCAATTATTCAGGAAATGCAGACAAAACATCTGGTATTAAGGTCATAAGCCTATAATAACCAACATTTTCCCAATATGGTTTAGATTAATCAGTGTTTTTTAAAATGTGGCAGTGTTCCCTGCCTATGTAAGTGCTTAACACATGAACCCACCCTTGACAACTAAAGTTCTATAGGCGCATCTTGTGCACACTGAATTATTACTCACAAGTTTGTGAATCTATCTCTCATATCACAGCTGCCAGGGAAGAAGTGGTACTGGGTAATGCTTCACATAATCAGTGGAATTCTTCTGGTTTTGAAACTGACTGTGGTCATGTAAGATACACACTGGATGAGGAACCAGAGCTCCTTTGTTTTGTAACTTCCTGTGGATCTATCATTTTTTCAAAATGAAAAAGATTTTAAAGTGATCCGCAGAAAGTTAATTCTAGGCTTAATGACAAAATTAGCAACCCCTAAAATTATCCCCATATAACGCATGTTTTCAGTCACATGTGGGAGTGGTGGACAGGCACAGACCCCCACAGAGTGTGACACTTTGGGTTCAGTGCTGGAACCCAGAGGATGGTCCTCTGCTGGTGAGAAGTGATACTTTGTGGGTTTCCATGAGGCCCACAGAACTTGGGCTTTTGATGGACATGCTAAACCAGAGCTCTGTTTTTTAAAATCACCTGCATAGATGTTTTATTTTTTTCTATTACTTCTTGATTTGCCAGACTGTAATGCATCAGAAAACCAATAGCCAACAGCTACTGAGATTTATAGTTCAAGTTCTTCACATCAGTTTTGGCTTGTGAGTACACATACTACATACTACATACATACATACATACACATACTATACCCTCCCTCTCAGACACTGGAAACTGCCATGCACCCACTAAACACTTCTTCCTCCTTTGAATGAATTCTAGTATTTTATTTCATCCCATCCTATCACATTCTAGTGTGTTAAAAACTAACTTACTGAACTGCTATCGCAACGATAGGCTTCTCTCCATAGGTGAAAGAACACGAGCTCATCTGGAGATAGTGCTTCTTAAGCCTGTGTGTGTGGAGTGCGTGCATCCATCTAGATGGACACCTGGGCTGCACGCTGCCTCACGTATTCCCACAGGGACAGCAGGGCAGCACCCTTTGCAATATGAACTGGCCCCGAGCACCTCCACCCTGCAGGGCTCTGGGAGTGAAGTGGGGCCTCACCCTGAGCTGCATCCCCAGCCCACCTTTTAAATTCTGAGGTGAGGTCTCCCTAAATTGCCCAGGTGGTCCTCACACTTTTAATCCTCCTACCTCAGCCTCTTAAGGTCCTGAGACGATAACATGCACCACTACGGCAGCTGAGTTTTCCTATTTTGATCAACCAGAGGCCAGATTCCTAGCAATCACAGCTAGAAATGGAAGGAAGGAAAACAGGGGAGCCATGTTTTCTGAGAACGAACCAGGGAAGGCCCAAAGTACTGGACAGCCAGGAAGGATTTGCACCTTGAAGACCTCACTGTTCTCTGGAAAAGGAAAATGCTTTGGAGCGTGAGGCAGCGACACCCACTGGTCAGGGTGAGCATGAGTCCTCCATCTCTCAGTGGAGGTAATAATACTTATCTTGTGGAGTTTAACATTGTTGATCTGCTACAGCCTCAGAGAAACCAGTACATGAAAGCCAGCTAGCACCACGCAGGGCATGAGACAACCATTTGGTAAGATTTATATTCCTTCATACTAGGTAGACTGGAAAGGAAAGAACCCTAGGGACCAGCCTTCTGTGCCAATGGTCCAATTCCCAATCTGGATCATGTGACCGACAATACTGAAGTAATGGGATGCACTGAAACACCTAGGCCCTCATCTCTTACACCAAGGTTCTAAGCTTTATTCTATGTCCTTACAGTGTCTTCTCTGGCCTGTATGATTTGCAAGAACATTTCTGTAGAGTGAATCAGGCAAGAAGAGCCACCTGGCTCCTGCCCGCTGAAGAACAGCTTTTCCTCAGATACAGCTCTTGGCCTTTTCCTCAGGATGGCCACTGCAGCCTCACTACCTCCTCCACCATGGGACACCCAGTCTTTCCAGGAGCCTCTCTGCCTGGTCACTGGAGGAGTGCCATGCTGTGACAGACTGGCCGTGTCCCTATGCCATGCTCCCTGGGCTAGGACTTCCAACCGTGTCAAGCTGAGCTCACAGGACATTCCTCCTTGAGACCAGCTGGGTTGAAAACTCTAGGACATCCCATGCACAAGCTACCAGCCACAATGCTCAACATCCAAATGGAGATCATCTGTAGTGAAACCAGTAAATACTAGAGAACCAGAGCTGAGAGGTAAAGCAAAGCCCCATCCCAGTGTTGCTTAGGCTGACCATGCCCCTGCACTGGGCACCCTGGGAAACCCTTGAAACAAATTCTTCTCTGCTCTAGCCAGTTAAAATTGTATTTCTATCCCCGACAAACAAAAGAGTATTAAAATACACTAACCACCCACCAGTTGGCGAGGACAATTACAAAGTTAGCAAAAGGTTTCAACTCTAAATATTAGTCTATTAGTTGAGCATTTTTTTTTTGCCCCATGTTCTCTTCCTGTATACTTTGATCCATTCAGCAAGTGTTTATTAGTCCTCTGCTATGTGCCAGACACTGCCTCCTCTAGTCCTGGGACCCCATGAGGTAGGCATTATGATTCCCACTTCATAGCCAGGAAACTCCGACTCAGGGAGTAAACCATCCCATTGCACAGCTATTCTGTAATCTGTACAAAAGGATGCTGTACCTAAGGGTGTGCTTTCTTTAAAGGCTCTTTGTCCCAGAAGGGCTGACCTTTGTTCTGCCTCTTTGAGTTGCCAAGAGCCCCACCACTTTGTATAGCTCCTGACTTCCCACGTCACAGGCTGAGCCTCCTCAGATTCAGGGCCACATGTTCTTCACGGCATCATAACACAACATTATCTGACCACAATGACATGTGATTTCTGCATGAAGCCATTCTGCCTACCCTACCTTTGTTTTTATAAAATAAAAATTTTTAAATGACAAAGAAAAAAGTCAGAAAGAAAGGGGAGAGGTTGTTTCTCTGGCACGACTTTTTTTCTATGAGATTTTATCACCTGCCAACCTCAGACTCTGGCCTGGGAAAAACCCACCTGGGAGAGGAAGCAAACATACCCAGCATGACTGTGAGCTACTCCGAGACTCTGCAGCTCCAAGATCTGTCTTGGAGGGGAGTTACATGTTGTCCAGCAACCCACGAACAGATAACAGAAATGTTGTATTTATACACAACAGGGTAAAGAATAGGGTAAATTTGAGCCACTTTTAGGAAAATGGATGCACCTTGACACCATAATATTAAATGAAATAAATGACACAAGGTTAAATATCATGTGGTTCTTACACAAGAACCCAAAGTATATATATATTGTTAAGATCCAACAAATAAATAATAGAAAACAAGGCAACAGATCTTCTGCAAATGGGGAGGGACCAAAAGATGAGGGATGAATAAAAAGAATGAAGATGTGTTATACACATGTACCAACTCCCCAGGATGAGTGTAATCACTGCATACTGAGAAATGTACTAAAAATATTTATTTAAAACAAGGAGAAGGAGAAAAGGGGACTTTGGAAGGAGACACATGAGATGGACTCATAACTTGGACAAAACTCCAGATATGAACACATGGGGACTTGGCCTCTTCCTTTAACCTGACCTACCTGGGAATGTCTTCTTCTATTGTAGCACAGCCATACAGAAACACAACGACCCCGATGACAGAAGACGGGATGAGGAACGATGTGTATAATCCCAGCCAGGCAAAGTACAGTCCAATTTTTTCTCCAAAATACTTTCTGAAAAAGAAAAATGAAACACATATTCGGAACTTTATATCCTTTCCTTATTTCTGTTTGCCTCATGCCTAAAAAGAGGGGAGGAGGTGCATCCTTTCTTGCCATCCGTACAAGGATGGAAGTTACATGCAGGAGAGGGGCTCGGCACAAAGAACCAACAAATGGTGTTTTCTGAAGTGAGCTGCACTGCACTGGGAGCACATATGCACACCTGTCTTGCGTTCGTGTGAAGCAGGAACACAGGCCTAAGAGCAAACTAAAAATACAACATAAGCGCTGGCATCTTTACCAAACATGAATGATGCATTACTCTTTCATGGATGCCAAAGATCTTAACCTCAAGAAAAGCAAACTGATCTTCTGCAGTCGACTGATGTACAAAGGATTGGACGTACTTAGTTTCTAGTATATGATAAGTTTGGAGAAAAGTGAGCACCCAAAAGAACAACGCTCCAGACAGGCCCTAAACACATCCATCGCCTCCAAGTTCCCTTCTGCCCAGCTCTTTTCATTAACAATTTTTTGTATTTGTATTAAGAGCACTTAACATAAGGTCTTCCCTCTTGGCAACATTTAAATTATATAATACAGTTACAGTTGTTAGTTACAGGCTCTTTGTTGTACAACAGAACTGAAGAGCTTGTCCATCTTGCATAACTCAATCTTTCCATCCTTGGACTGACAACTTCTCATTTCCTGCTCCTTGAAATCCATGGTAACCATGGTCCTGCTCTCTGGTTCTATGTATTTGGATAATTTTTAATTGCTCATAAAGGTAATATCATGCAGTATTTGTCCTCTGTGCTGGCTAATTTCACCTAGCATAATGTCCTCTAGGTCCATCCGACTGTCACAGACGGCACAACTTTCTTCTCTTGTAAGGCTGTATAACATGTCATCATATGCACATATTACATTTTGTTTATCCATTTTGTTTATTCAGATGGATGGAAGCAACGTGAGTTGCTTCTACACTTTTGACAATCTGAATAATGAGTCCATACACACAGTGAGGTAGGCACAGATCGCTTCACTACCCTGACTTCAGTTTCTTTACATATGTATCTAGAAGTGGGAATGCTGGATACATATCTAAACAGTAACTGTATTTTTAGTTTTTTTAAAGGAACTTCCATAGCATTTTTCACAGTGACCTCCCGGATGTACACTACCATCAACAGTGATCTCACTGATCTCCTTTGGTTTTATGTAACAGCCACTTAAACAAGTGTGAGATGATGTCTCTCTGTGAGTTTGCTTGGCACATCTCTGATGACTGGTGCCATGAAACTCCTTCTCATAGACCTGCTGGCTATTTGTGTGCGTCTTCCTTGGTGAAATGTCTATCCAGCTCATTTTTAATCAGGTTGATTTTTATGCATTTTCTTGCTCTTGTTGCCTTTACTATTGAGTTCCAAGAGTTTCTTTTATTTTTCAATATAAATCTCTCACTAGATATATGGTTTACATGTATTTTCTTCCATCCGCTAGATTCCCTTTCACTTTTCTTTTTTTCTTTACACAGAATGTGTAGCAGGAAATTTTTCAGTATGATGTAATCCCACTCATCTACTTTTGCTTTTGTTGTCCATGTCTGTGATGTCACATGCAAGAAACCACTGCCAAATCCAGCATCCACTGCCTTTTCCCCATTTTACCTCTAAGGGGTCTATTGTTTCAGGTTTTACACTTAAGTCTTTAACCCACTTAGAAGTCATTCTTTGTATGGTGTAAAATGAGGATCCAATATTATTTTTTTGTATGTGGATATCCACTTTTCCCAACATCATTTATAGGACAGTACATAGTATGGATATTTTAACAATAATAATTCTTCCAATCCATGAACACAAGATGTCTTTCTATTTATTTGTGTCCTACTTTGGATTTTTTTCATTAAAGGACTACAGTTTTCATGTGTAAGTCTTTCACTTTCTTAATTAAGTTTATTCCTAGATACTTTACTCTTTTTGGTGCCGTTGTAAATGGGAGTGTTTAATTTTTTTTTTCATATAAGGCAATGCTGCCAATTTTTGTATGTTGATGTTTGTATCCTAAACTCATTAGTTCTAGTGGGATTTTCTGGTGGAATCTTAAGGATTTTTCCATACTCAAGATCACATCATCTGAAAATATAATTTTATCTCCTTTTCCAATGTAGATACTGCCTAATTCTTTTATTTTTTTAATCCTGATTTCATTTCAAAGTTTTCCCTTTTACTATTTTTTTAATCCTGATTCCATTGAGATAATCATGTGCTTTTAAAACCTTTATTTTTCTAATGTAGTATATCGCATGGCTTGGTCTGTATATGATGAACTATCTTCACAATGTAAAACAAAAGTCTGCCTGATCATAGCATATGACACTTTTAGATCTGTCTAACTTGAATTGGTGAGATTATTTTAGATTTTTGTATTTGTGCTCACAACAAGAACACTGACCTTTATTTTTCTTTCATTGTGTTGTCTTTTTCTGGCTTTGGTAACAGATTAATTCTGGCCTTTAGAATATTTTGAAAGTTTTCCCTTTTACTATTTTTTGGAAGAGCTTAAGAAGAATTGGTATTTAAAAAGAAGAAGAAGAAGAATTGGTATTATTTCCTCTTTGTTTGGATGTTTTAAATAACTTATCCATAAATATATCTATCTGCCTTGTGCTTTTCTTTATTAGGAGGTCTTTATTACTCCAGTCTCCTAACCTGTTATTGCTTTGCTTGAAATTTATACTTCTTATTCTTGATTCACTCTTTGTACGTTATACGTTTTTAAGCTTTTTTCTGTTTTTGCTAGATTTTCAATTTATTTGTATATTTGTTCATTCTAATCCCTTAAAATGTTCTTTATTCCTATAATATCAGTTGTTTCATTTATGACTTCATTTATTTGAGTCTTTTCTCTTTTTATTAGCTAATATAGCTAAGGATCTGTGCTGTTATCTTGAAAAAAAGCTTACTTTTTAATTCCTCAAATTTTTTCTAGCCTCCATTTCATTTATCTCTGTCCTAAGTTTTATTATTTCCTTTCTTCTGCTAAATTTGGATGTATTTCTCTTCTGTATGTACCCTTAGATACAGAAGTATGTTGTTTATTTGAAATTTTTTTTAAAAAACATAGGTATTTATTACTATAAACTTCTCTCAGCATGATTTTTGTTACATCTTATAAATTTTGATATTGTGCTTTTATTTTCACTTGTCTTGAGATTTTTCCAAAGTTCCCTTTGATTTATTCTTTAAAGGAGAGATAGAATTATTGGTTTATAGTTTTGTAATACTTCAGATATTCCACTCTGGCTTTCAAGGTCTTTGCTAAAAAAACCAGTTTCTAAGTGTCCCCTGACAAAGAGTCCACCAAAAAAACTGTATACACACCTCAGGAAAAGAAAATTTTGCATAAATATTTTAATACTAAATTTATTGAGACATTGAGATTAACACAAGTTATCTTTGGCCTCTACAAACACAAGAAGTGCTCAAAGTAGTGGCCTTGAGCCTCCAGACATTTATTAGTAGGACAGACTTAGGTGATCTTTGTCTTGAGATTGCTGCACATCCATTTCCAATTTCTTCTCTAAATGCCACAGCACTGTGGGTTTTCTGCAATATCCTCTAGGGTTCCTCATACAAGAGTAACACTATCTGTTGAAAAATTGTCACGTTATTTTTCTTTTCCTGAAGTACGTACCCATTTTTCTTAGTGGACTCGGTACAACAGATTAAGACAAGTCATGTTTTTCCTGTTGCTTTCACAATTCTTCCCTTGGCTATAGAAAATTTAGTTGTAGGTGGCTTGTTATTAACTTATTTGGAGTCAATGTATTTGGGTGCCCTGGGGCTCAATGAATAAAGTATACATTTATCTCCTGAGTTTTGGTATTTTTCAGCCATTGTTATTTTTAGTATTATTCCGTTTCCTCCTTCTGAAATTCTCACAGTGCATGTAATGGTTCTCTTGGTGATGCCTCATCAATCCTTTAGGCTTTCCCCCACCTTTTGTTTTTTCTTCCTTTCTTTTTGCTTATTTGCTTCTGTATTTTGTTTTGTTTTGTTTTGATTTTCGTCTTGGCTTTTGTTCCTCTGACTGCACAATTTCAATGACTTGTCTTTAAGTTCATTGACACTTATGCCTAACTGATCAACTGCTGAAGCTCTCTATTAAATTTTTCAGTTCTATCATCATATTCCAAGATTTCATTTTAGTTCTCTTTTATGATTTATATTTCTCTGTTAAGTTTCTCACTTTATTCACATCTTTAGATTTCTGGTTTTGATTTCAATTTTCAGTTGTCCATCTGTGTCTCTCATTAAGCTCATAAAGAGTCTCTTTAGGATTATTGTTTTTAATGATTTATCAAGCATATTATGCATCTCAACTTCTTTAGACTCAGTTACTGGTTCCTTTGGTAACACTGTTAGTATGTTCCTGGTAACCTTGAGTTGGAGTCCGTGCATGTGAGAAAATGTCACTTCTTCCACTTCTTACTGATTAATGTCATCTGGTAAGGGTCCCCATCAACTGAGCTGGTAAGAGACTATGAAAGGTTGGCTGCCAGAGTCAGAGGAAATGGCTAGGTCTGAAGATAAATCTACCAACCTGGTCTGAGGCCAGGCCTGGTGGGAGAGTTTATGGCAGGTGGGCCTGCTGCCAGGGTCTGGAGCAGGTTCAGCTACTGTTTCACATACCAGGACTGCTATGGAGATCCCAGCACAGGTGGGGCTGCTTATGAGTCCCATGGACAGACAGGACTGTAGGGCTATAGGTCAGTGGTTGGAACTTTCACCAGGCCCCCACTCTCTGGCAATGGATGTGTCACCAGAGCCATAAGTGAGGAGGGAGGCTGCAGGGTAAGTACACACCCACTATAAATGAGTCGGGCTACTCTGGATCTGCAAGTGGAGAGAAAACTATGTCTGGATTCACAGGTGGGCATGAGTCCTCTGCGAGAGGCATAGGCCGGTGACCCACCACTGAAGGACATGAGTCTCTTTTCAATGCAAGGCATTTAGCCTTAGGGCTTCACAAGTTGCAACACCCAGTTGTATAATCCAGGCACATTTTTGACGGATAGTTATGAAATCAGTGTTTTATGAAAAGGCTAGAGCCCAGTACCTTTTATTTTGCCATGTTGTTGAGATCATTTTATTTATTTCTATTACACCTTTAAACTCTTTATTAATGAATTATTTTAAAATTTATTTTAAAAGGAAAACTTACCTATCCACATCTTTTCATTCCCAGCTTAAAGTGAGAAAATTACCTAAGTCCCTAAGAAGCAATTTCTCTTTAGATAATATTAATTATAAATCTCTAATATATTTCATTTTTCAAGAGGCTATAATAAAACTCAAGTGAAAATGGAATGGAAGAAGAATCAGGTAAGAAGAATAACAGAGATAATTAACCCACTCTCAGGGGTTGGCTTCCACTTAAGATTTACACAATTGCAAGAGGGTGCAATTCTGTCACAAGAAAAATCTAGATAATTTAAAATAATTACTTTTCTTGAGCCCACGAGCTGAAGTTGAAAGCAGCTGGATGAAATGAATTTTTCTTAAAGTGACAGCCTATCCAAGAAAATATGGGACATGTGAAGAGTTTATATTTGACAGAGTTTGGTAAAACACAAAAATCACCAAAAGAGTAAAAAGAATATCCATTTTTTAAAAATTCTAAAGATAGAGCAAAAATTGGTATGACAAAGCAGTCTGCACTCAGGCAAAAGACTTCTACCGGGTGCTCCTAAGGAAGATAAGAGGAAACCAGGTAGGAGACCAAAAAAGAGAAAGCTGTACACAGGCATGGAAGCTCATTCATTTCCCAGGCAGGGCCATCCCTCCTTCTAATCAAGTCTTCAACAACTAAGGAAAGGAACTGGCCTTAAGTCTAGGCAAAGATTCATTGCTTTTGAAGCCAGATAAGGGCAATGGCTGCATTCAAAGCCAATTGTCCTCATGGAAGCCGGAATTCTAAATTATCTTGGG
Source organism: Thryonomys swinderianus (assembly GCA_004025085.1). Taxonomy (NCBI): domain Eukaryota; kingdom Metazoa; phylum Chordata; class Mammalia; order Rodentia; family Thryonomyidae; genus Thryonomys; species Thryonomys swinderianus. The sequence continues at coordinate 76,601 of PVIC010002125.1, forward strand.
CCCTGGATCCTTGTAATTACAAATTACAAGTCATTTATGATTAAGAAGGAGCAAGAAACTCTCCCACCAAGAATCCTCACAAATAAAAGGCCAAGGCTTTAACTCAGCGGCACTGTGCCTGCCTGGCAAGTGCAAAGTTTGATTCCCCATACCAAAACACACACACACACAAACCCACAACTAAAAGGCACAGTTGACTGTGAGGATTAGGGGAAGAACAGAAATGCTACCACTGCACAAAGTCTGTGGAGGACTGAGGAGAGGTGAGACAGTGAGGCTTCCCATCATGCCCACAGCGCAGCCCTGTGAAGAAGTCAGACCCAGGGAAGAGCTAAATGTCTGCTACTACAGGAGCATGAGCACCTCAAGAGAGAGCACTCTGTGGCATGAGCTTTCTGAAAGGACTGCTGAAAACTGAATTTGTAACAGGAACCCTGTCAGAAAGCCAGGGCCTGCACAACACATAACATAGTAGTAGCCATCACGGAAGTGGCCAGAAGTCATGGCGTACTGCTGGCAGGGACAGAATCCAAACCCAGCCACCCTCCACTGGGGTGACTCAGCTCTCTTCACTAATGGCCTGATGGGACAAACATAGTTATTTCCTGGCATAAGTGCTGTTTATCATAGTTTCCACTGACCACTTGTGCACATTGTCTGGTATCCAGTAAAAACACTAAAGAGACACATTTTAAAATGAAATCCCCTCGTTAAGAGATAAGGAGTCAACAAAATTAAAATTCATCTTCACGTTAAGATGACCAAGTAAGGAATTTAAAATAACTATAATTAACACATTAAAGAAGAATGTACTATAAAAGATTGAATCTATTATAAAAGAGAAGAGTAAAAAATGAAAATAATCTAGGGCCAGAGATTTAGCTCAGTGGTTCCAGCACGTCCCTAGCAAGCGCAAGGTCCCTGGTTCAATTCCCAGTAACCACATACGACAATACCAGGTACAAGGCTCATACCCACCAGCAATCAGTACCACATACCACAAATGCCAGGTTTGGTGGCTCAAGACTGTAATCCCAGCCCTCGGGAGGCAGAGGCAGGAGGATTGCTGAGTTGGGGCTTGCCTGGGCTACATAGTGAGCTCAGGGCCAACCTGACCTACAAAGTGAGACCCTGTCTCAAAAAAAAAAAAAAAAAAAAAGGAATGAAAATAATCTAGCCATCAAAAGCTGTATATCAAAGCATTTCTCATACATGGAATTCACCCCACAAAGATAAATGGAAAAGGAAAGCAGAAATATTTCAATATATTATGGTCAAAAATTTCCCAAAAATAATGAAGCATGAAGCAGTAGCAGTCATCAGGGAAGTCATCAGCAGTCAAAGGAATTCAGGGGATCCCAAATGTAATAAGAACAATGACAGAAAAATAAAACTATTCACCTATCAAACTTAGGAAAATCAGAAAGACAAAAAGAAAAATCTTTCAGCAAGCTGAGTGAAAAATACATCTAGCCACTTCCTTGGCAGAATCTGTACAAGCCAGAAGCATGCAAAGAAGAAAACACTGTTAATATAGAATGCTATACATACAATATCCTTCAGAAATGAATACAAATTTAATATTAATTTCATCAGGTAAAAGCTAAAAGAATCCACTACCGGGGCCGGAGGGTTAGCTCAGTGGTTCCGGCACCTGCCTTGCAGCACAAGGTCCTGAGTTCAATCCCCCATAACCACATACAATGCTGGGTGTGGAGACTCACGCCCACCAGCAATCAATACCACATACCACAATGCCAGGCATGGTGGCTCACACCTGTAATCCCAGCACTCGAAAGGCAGAGGCAGGAGGATTGCTGAGTTTGAGGCTTGCCTGGGCTACATAGTGAGCTCAGAGCCAGACTGAACTACAAAGCGAGACTCTGTCTCAAAAAAAAAAAAAAAAGAATCCACTACCAGGAAATATGGACTATAAGAACTGGTTAAAAAATTCCTTGAGCAAAAGAAGTACAATCCAAGTAGAAATCTTAATCTACTCAAAGAAATAGAAAATACTAGATATTAAAGGATGATGAATAAAAAAGACATTTTTATCCCTTTAAAAGATAATTCACTATATGAAAAATGCTTTCTCAACTGAATATTGCCCCCAAGGAAGTTAAAGCTGGCTATTTGAAAGCCAAAAAAATTCGTAGTTATTATTGTGATTTTTTATAGCCCTCTGAAAGGTACATAAACAGATATACAATATATCTGTGGTATTTAAATTGCATGAGAATAAAGGGAACGTTAAGGAACACTAGTGTCTAAAAGTAGTGTCTGAAGGAAGCATTAATGCAAAATAATGTGAGAAACTCTGGTGAAGCAAACGTAATAGGAATATACTACTGGATGTATAATACATGCAGAAATAAAATATATGAAAATATAGAAAGAAGGGAGGAAATTAAAGTATACTCTTTTAGGTTCTCAGCTTGTATATAAAATGATGTAATATTTGAAACATTAAGAACATATTTTGCAAAGTCTAGAGAAACCACTAAAATACCTTAAAGCTATGTATAACTAATAGGCAAATATTGGAGATAAAATGGAATCATAAAACCATCTATTCAAAAGATGAGAAAATACATGAACAATAGAAGAATTAGAAAACAAGCAGTAAGTAACAAGGTAGATTCAAAATACAAATATATGAATGATTATATTAAATGTAAATGGTCTAAACATCTCAATTAAAAGGCAGAGATATGGGATTAGCAAAGAATATAAAACTGAGCCACATGCTTTTTACAAGAAATTCAGCTTAACTATAAAAACTTTCTTAGAATATAAATACAGGATTAAAAGGTGATACACTGTGCACACACTAATCAAAACAAAACTTCAGAAAAAATAATGCTATGGAAGTAGAGGGACATTACATAATGATGAAGAGGTCAATTAATAATTATGAGGCGCGTCTATGTATTGTCAAAACACATACAGTAAAAGCTGGAGAATGAAAAGGGAAATTAGACAGTACAAACAACGGGTGCCCCTCAACTTATGATGAGATCACAACCAAATAAATCCACTTTAAATTGAAAACATTATAAGTTGAAAATGTGTTCAATATGCCCTGCCTGTCCAACAGCACAGTCCTGCAACACACTGCACTACAGAATATCGCTCATTCACCCCATGACTGCAGGTCTATGTGGGCTATGCTGGCTCCACTGTCCTGCACTACAGAAGACTATACAGTGCATGTCAGCAGCCAGAGAAAAAACCAAACTTCCCAGCATTGTTTCCACAAGTCGAGCGACTATAAACTGGAGAGTATCTGAGGAAGCATCAACACTCTTAGTTAATTAAAGGATGTAGAACCAGCAAGCAAACAGAACACATGACATACCACCTAACCCTAGCTGATATTTACAGAGTATTCCACCCAAGGACAGAAGAAAACACATTCTTTTCAATACACATTCACCAGGATAGACCATATTCTGAGTCATAAAATGAAGTCAACAAATTTTAAAGAACTGAAATAATACTTTGTCCCCTGACCACAACTAAATTAAATAATAGCCACAGAAAGATATCTGGAGAAATCCCCCAAAATGTCTGAAACTTGAACAATATCCTACTAAACAACCCATGGGTCAAAGAATAAATCCCAAAGAAAATGGAAAGTAGTTTCAATTAAATGAAAGTGAAACAACATATCAAAATTTGTGGGATGCTTATTGAAGCCACACTAGAAAGATACAGTACTAAAATTTGTATGCAAAAGACAAGAAAGTTTTTAATTCATAATTTAAGCTTGTACTTTTATTAGAAAAATAAAAGCAAAATCAAAGAAAGAAGGGAAGAAGTAATAAACATGAAGCATAAATCAATGATGTTTAAATGGTAGAAACTGATTCAACTGAAGGCAAATTGTGCCAAACAAAGGAATGTGAGGGTATTCACTGGTGCTTTCTGGGGCAAGACGGTGACCACAGGTCACAGGCTGTGACACAGAAGGCGAGGGAGGACAAGTCTGCCTCTGCTTTTCTCTAACTTGGAAAACTCTCTCGACTTCTCTCAGTTTCAATTTTCCTATTTTGAACTATGTTCATGTGAAAAGTAAAGAAGAAAGGAAAATGACGGCACAGCAAACAACCAATAAATGTTATATTATTCTGAAAATCCATGAGCATAAAGAACTATTCATCAGACACTACCTCTATGAGTGAAAAATATTTGCCTGCAGATGTTCGACCAAAAAAAAGTGTGTATCCAGAATACATGAAGAATTTCTACCCATAAGAGATAGAAGAGTTAATATCAGTACTTCTCAATATCTCTTCAATGAAATAGAAAGGGAAGCAGTACTCCCCAAATCATTCCTTGAAGCAACCATCACCTTGATTCCAAAGGCAGGGAAAGATCCCACCAAAAAAGAAAACTACAAGCCAATCTCTCTAATGAACATTGACGCAAAAATCCTCAATAAGATACTGGCAAACAGAATACAAAGAGTTATCAAGAAAATCATACACCCTGACCAAGTTGGATTAATCCCAGGGATGCAAGGCTGGTTCAACATACATAAATCAATCAGTGTAATACACTATATTAACAGACTCAAGGACAAAAACCATATGATTATCTCAATAGATGCAGAAAAAGCATTTGACAAAATCCAACACCATTTATGATCAAAACCCTACAGAGAATCAGAACAGATGGACTTTATCTCAATTTAATACAAGCTATTTATGAGAAACTAACAGCCAGCATCATACTTAATGGGCAAAAACTGAAACCTTTTACACTAAGATCAGGAGCAAAACAAGGATGCCCGTTGTCACCACTCTTGTTCAATATAGTGCTGGAAACAGCCATAGCACTCAGGCAGGACAAAGATATAAAAGAAATAAAGATAGGAAAGGAAGAAGTTCAACTGTCATTATTTGCTGATGATATGATACTCTATCTAGAGGATCTTAAAAACTCAACCAAGGGCCGGAGGGTTAGCTCAGTGGTTCCGG